>PVIA01003228.1:35409-176910 GCA_004024845.1 Tonatia bakeri | reverse complement strand
GGAAAGGAAAGGAAAGGAAAGGAAAGGAAAGGAAAGGAAAGGAAAGGAAAGGAAAGGAAAGGAAAGGAAAGGAAAGGAAAGGAAAGGAAAGGAAAGGAAAGGAAAGGAAAGGAAAGGAAAGGAAAGGAAAGGAAAGGAAAGGAAAGGAAAGGAAAGGAAAGGAAAGGAAAGGAAAGGAAAGGAAAGGAAAGGAAAAAAAGAAAAGAAAAAAAAGAAAAGAAAAGAAAAGAAAAACCAGAGCAGGATTAAGCTAGGAAACAACACAGAGTGGGCCAGTTTACAAACATTTAATTTCTTGGAGCAGTTCCCTCATGCCTCCCAACCAGAGAGTGTCATGCGCTGAGGGGGAGGCAGGGTCCCAGGATGAGCCACGCCCCAGAAATGGCAAGGGAGGTACAGCTGGAAGCTGAAAGAACCAGGCCACCTGGCTTCTGGGTGGGGAGGGTCCTGCTCTCTCACTGTGGCACTGTGGAGCAGTCGGGTCCCCTCTTTGGCTTCAGTCCCTCCCTCACTGAAGTGAGGGCCTGGCCCTTCCCACCCATCTTGGCCTTGGGCCCCCCTCCAGGCCCAGCCTCTGCCTGGCCTCAGCTGGATCAGACGCTCCGGGGGACTCGTCTGATTTCTTAAGGACCCTCCAAGGTTTTGCCTTGTCCTGACACAGCCCGCTCAGGTGAGACTTTGCTCAGCCACCGATGACTTGGAGACACGCAATGGGAGGTGAAATGAGGCAGAACGCAGCAGGGCCCAGCCTCAAGGCTGTCTTGCATTCTCTCTTTCCTCCGCCCGGTTCCTTACAGGCCGACGATCCAAATGGAATGTTTCAGGATGAAAAAACACCATTTCTCAATGTGTCACTGTGAACAGTAGCTTTCCATTTCGATAAGCATAGATTCTACTCCTGAACCCTAACCCTCACCTTGAAGCCACTGGGCTTTGGAAGGTGACCCAGCTCCCCCAGCCTCAGTTTCCTAGTGCACACGCTGGAGAGGTTTGGGGTGCCAGGCTTCAAGATGGGAGATAATTCATGCAAAGCACCTACTCCCCTGACCTACGCAACATCGCCACTCACATGCATCAGCCAGGGTGACACTCTTGTCCTCGCTCTGAGGGAGCCCCATGCGGGCCCCTCTGTGCCCTCGGAAGAGGACAGCCAGTGGCTGTTTGGCGCAGGCCTCTCGCTTTTGCTAGAAAGTGAACGCCTCTGCTCAGCTGAGAAACAGCCAAGACCACACTCCTCAGACCCGCGGCCCGAGTCGTGGGGAGAGACGCCGAGGCCCCCCGAGTTGTTCGGGTCTCCACCCCCTTGTGCAATACCTTTCCCACTATTTTTAACCCATCTGCCCCCTTCCCCCTCCCCCAGCCCCGCCGACACCCCAGCTCCTTCTTCAGTTCAGCTATTTCAGTTTTGGGCTGAATGGTCTAGACAAGAACAACAACAAAAAAAATGCACTGTCTGCATGCAGGCCCCTTCTGGGCCTCACGATCACTCCAAAACGAGCTTAGGGACACGGGACTGACTGAGAGCGGAACTTCAGTGCCTTGACACGATCTACCCGAAGTACTTGCCGAGGAGCCTGGCACATAGTAGTACTCCATGAATTGTCAGAGTGCAACATTATGATTTCATTTCCACGCCGACGCCCGTGGCCTTTTTCCGGTCTCAAGATGACATTTGGGAACCACGGCCAATGGCTTGGAGCAAAGTAGAAAAGACAGTTCAGTTTGATCTGGGGGCTTCTCCAGCCTTGGCATACTTTTGTCCCACCCTGCCCTGCCCTGTGGTGAGATGTGGCTGTGTAACCCCCAACGACAGAATCTCCGGGCAGGAAGCACTTGCTCAGCTGACACACCTGGATGCTGGCCGATCCCACCTGCCCCCTGGTCCCCAGGAAGAAGTCAGGACTTGACTTCTTCTATTTTTCTTTTATATTGACTTCATTGGGGTGACTTTGGTTAATAAAAGTTTATGGTTTCCAGGAATACAGTTCTATGACACATCATCTGTATGTTGTATTGTGTGTTCACCACCTCAAGTCAGGTCTCCCTCCATCACCATGTGTCCCCCCTTTACCCTCTGCTGTCTCTCCCCTCCCCGATTTCCCTCTGGTAAGAAGCTCTGGTACATTTACACAATCCAACATGACTCAGCTATAAAAAGGGACGCAATCTTACCCTTTGCGACGGCAGGGATGGACCTGGGGAGCATTATGCTCAGTGAGACAGGCCAGTCAGAGAAGGACGAGCACCCTATGATTTCTCTCACATGTGGAATCTAATGAGCAAGATTAACAAACACAATAGAAACAGACTCACAGAAACAGAGAACAGACTGGCAGCTGTCAGAGGGGAGGGAGGTTTGCAGGGCCAGTTAAAAGAGGTGAAGGGATTAAGCAAAGGCTGGATGTGGCCAGAGAACTGCCCTCTGGGAACATTCCAGTAGGCTGGAGAACCTACCCCTTGTCAGGCCAGCCCCACAGCACGCTCCGCGCCAGGGACGCCGTGCCCTGGGCCACACGGATGTTCTTCCGCTGACTCGCACTTCAGTAGTTTAGCACCAGACAGTGTCCGAGGGCAGGGCAGGAGGAGCCCCGTGACGCCCGTGTGTTTGCTGGAAGGATGTTTCTGAAAGTATTGTCTGCCTCATCCTGTGGCATCTTCTGTATGAGAAAAATACTCAAAGAATACACATCTCCTTCTGACTTTTTCCCCACGAGGAGTTATACTTATCATGAGCAATGGGATTTTATTTTCAAATCTGATAGACCCCCCCAAAGTCATGCAGCTATATCCTAATGCACACAAACCTCTTTGCATGAACTGCCCGAAACCTAGGAATAAAAAGTATACTGTGCCCTTAGAAAGTGGTCCACCCAGTGGTGGTTGGGTTGGTTTGCCTTTCTCCAGAGCCTTTACCCCTACTTAATGCACGACAGTCCTCATTAATCCTATCCACCACACGGGTAAGGTCAAGGGTAAGAACACAGACAAAGGGCTTTGTAATCTGTAAACAGTTCATAAGTGTTTTTATAAAAGCAAGAGATAGTGTCAAACTTTGTGTCATTGTCCTTACCTCCTTCACAAGACCGGGAGGCATTTAGGGGAAGGGACTCTGACCTTGAGTACTCCGAGATGTTAGGTATCCCCGGAGGATGCCTACCTTATGGTAGGGCGCCATACACGTTCTCAAAGAATTCTTGTTGAATCATCTTTACCGGTCGATGCAGAGGACCAAGAAAATCGCTTTGTGCCACAGACTCCCTTTTGTAAATGATCCTCAGAATCAGGAATTTGTCTGATAAAACTTGGGAAGCAGAATCACTTACTTTTACACAGGACAAAAGCCAGGTTTCTCGCCGCTAACTCGCACTTCCTGAGGAAGGTGTGAGAGGGAGGACTGGGGGGGGCAGTGGGGGAGTGGGGCGGACTCTGCCCGACCCCAGGGAGAAGAGCTAAGACTGAATCAGGAATATGATCACCACTAAAGAGCCTATTAATGTCAGCTAATCAATTTCAAAAAGATACAGTTGCACTTAGGGTGTTTAAACCTGGGAGGTTTCGACTAAATCATATTTGTCACGTGCACACAGTGTCACTAATGAGCTTATGTAAATATTTAATCTTCTCTATTTGCATTCCGCAGCCCAGCCCACCTCGCCAGCCTCTTTTCCCAGCTCTCTCTAATACCATCGTCCACCCTCAGGGAACGTCCTCGTTTTCCGGAACTCACCAGGCTCATTTCTGCCTCCTGCCTGCACATGAGCATTTGTCCCATTTCGCCTTCCCTTTCTACCCACTGAACATTTGCGCATCCTTCAGGCTCAGCTCGGATACATGTCCCCGCTTTCGGGAAACCTTCCCGAACCATCTGCAGCTCCCAATCCCAGTGGAATGTTTAGTTTCCCCCTCCACACCCCATTACACCTTGCTAATATTCCATAAACCATCTATTTTTTTCAGCGAACATTTATGATATCTTACTGTGTCCCACCAGTCATTGAGCCAGGCACTAAGTATGCAGAGGTGCATAAGAAATTGTGATGATTTCTGAGTTCATTGACAGCGTGTCTTTTTCTTTTCTTAACTCTCAGGCATCATGATTTGTAGGCTTAAATACATACACAATGTGTCTCTTATACCTGTGTCCCTATCCATCAAGACTGCTTGGGAAGTGACAGAAACTCAAGCTTGGTTGTTACAAAAGGGAACGTATTGGCTCCTGGATCCCAGGAAAGGTTGACCATCCAAGCAGGGGAAAACGTCAAGGATGGAGCCTCATTTTAGGAACAACAATAATGATGACGAATAATATTTGGATGCCATGCAGAAGCTCTGTGTCTGTCCTCTTCATTCTCACTGTCTGCAGTCTAGTTTCTGGGGCAGGGAAGGAAGCATGGTCACCAAGATCTTTTATGTTTTATGGCTTTCATCACTGATGACCGTTGGTTGATATGTCTTGCTTATTAAATGAAAAGTCCCAGGGAAGGATTCTGATTGGCTCAGCTCTGACCACTTGTCCAGCCCATGTTGCCAGGAGGTTAAAGCACTGTCATTGGCGAGGGTGTCTTGGGTATTTAAACCCAAACAACCAACAACCGCTGAAGTGGTGAAGCAGTGTAACCATTTTCTCAGGAGAAAAGGGAGCTGGTTAGCAGACAGGCACGGTTTTCTATGCCAGTGGTGCTAGCATTCATTCGACAGGCTTTGTATGCTTATGCTATTTAAAGCGTGTGCTAGGATGGGCTAGGAAAAGGAAGTAAATGACATGCAGTTCCCATCTGATCCTCCAATAGGAGAGACTCCAAAGGACGTGTGGGTTGAGACCGTGAAGAACCTGAACGCAGAACTAAGGAATGTGAACTTTATTCAATAGGTAATACAAGTCACTGGAGGTTCTGGAGCTGGGGAAGGAGCGGCAAGGTCTGTTTGCACATTTCTCATTGAATAAAGACTTCTTAAAGCCTCAGTTGCCAAAATAAATAAATCAGAACTCTCTTTCATTGCTCCCGCTTTGCTGGACCTGGATGCAGGAAAATATTTCTCCATCATCAGAGAGCTGTCATAAGAGCAAATGGCCACGGACACCCAGTTGCTGTATTGGGGACAATAAGGAACAGTGAGGACTGTGGCAAATAAAAGACCATGTGTCCTTCTGAAGGAGACGACCACTTCTCCATCTCAGTAAATGTTTAACCTGCAGACGTGCAGATGCAGTGTCAGTAAATATTCTGACAGTTTTAGAAAATCTTAAAATCTAGACTTTTGCATAAATCTTGTGGCGTGTTTTTCATATAGACACAGTTTTAAAAATTCTATAGGCTAAATAAAATATATTGGTAGACTAACTTTATCCTAAGGGCCATCGGTTGGAGACCCCTGGGTTTGAGCTGAGTCAGGCAAGTGTTGATGTGACTATCTAGACACCTTTACTCTGTGTCGTCCTACAACTCGGCTAAGTAACTCGGAGACAAAAACAAGGAAAGAGGATGCTGTGCACAAGAAGGATTCCCAGGAAACCAAAAGAGGGAGAGAGACAGACAGATAGACAGGCAGGGGCAGGCTGTGGGGAGAGAGAGATTTCAAGAGCTGAAGTTAACACATGTAAAATAAAGGAATAAAAACAAATATATCTATAAAGCAAGGTCATAACATAGTCGTGGATGGATTTTCACAGTCAGAACCCTAAGCTAGAGGTCTGATTATAAATTCTAGCAGGCATTTTTCTCTAATACCACGTAAAAAGACTAGGGTCCAATTCAATGGAAAGAGCTCAGGCTTTGGAGTTTGAGAGATTTGAGTTAAAATAACTAATTCTGACATTTATAAGCTTGTGAGTATTCACCTATCGCAGCTTATATCAATTTACCTATTACTAAATCATACTGTATAAAAAACAGCTACAAAGTAGCAGCGTCATGCAATAAGCATTTACCACACGCACTCACGCAGCTCAACTGATTTTGGTTGGCCTTGCTCACACTGTTTCGGGTTGACCCTGTCCCAGAGTCTCTCATCGTCTTTGCACCAGCGCCCTCGCGTGCCTGGGCATTCTCGTGGCGATGGCCGAGGTACAGGAGAGGAGGGAGACGTGTGCAAGTTCTCTCGAAGCTTTGGCTCACACTGGCACGCCATCCTCTCTTCTCATCAGCCAAAGGAAGCCATTTGGCAGAGGGCATGGTTACAGAATGGCATAAGGAATTTCTGCAGCTTGCCGCGCACCCCAAAACTGGAAACAGCTCAGATATCAACCAATTCAGAATGGACTAATAAATCCGGGTCAGTCCCCAGATGGGACACTTCACAGCAATAAAGACGATAAATGCACCACAGCTTCACCCAGCGACGCGCCGAGGCTCACCACCCTGCTACCGGAGGAAAAGAGAAAGCGCATATGGTTAAGAGCAGTGTGCATCTATTCCTATTCCTGTGAAGTCCAGAAAGAGGCCGAACTCCGCTACGTGGTTTATGGACACACACATAGGTGGTAAAACCGTCCAACAGAGGCAGGAAGTGAGAGCGGCTCTGTCTGCTCTGGGTGTCCTGAGCAGACGGGGCAACGGGAGAGAAGCACGTGTCTTGGTCCCGACCTGGATTACGGTCACTCAGGCAGCCGCTTTGTCAGCCTAGTTAAACGGCACGTTTCTGTTTTACACTTTTTTCTAAAGTACAAATGTTCTATTTGGCTACAGTTGGCTTTTTAAAGTTCAGTTCTAGATCAAAATGAAAAGCATCAAAGTGATGGATGAAAAATGTCCCATTTTTGTTACTTAAAGGTAATGCACTCGAGAGGGGGCTGTGTCATCTCAGAACCTTTCCTTTTCTTTGGTGATGGAAGGATTGGTAATACCCACCCACCCCCTGACCCCAGTGAGTCTTGGCCTAAGGAGTAGGTGAGAAAATTCCCCCTGGGCCAGGGATCTTTATTTTTTAATATTAATAAAGAGTCACGGACAAGGAAAGTGGAAGTCTTTGGCATCAAGAAAAGAAGAGAGACTGATTCTGAATCCTGTTTCCTAACAGTGCTTTTTATAGATTCTCATTTCTTTAAAAATGAAAAAAAAAATGCAGGGGAGGGACTTGAAATCCAGTCTCTACGATTCCAAAGTAACAAATGAGAAGGAGCATCCAATCGCCGTGAAACGCCCCATGATGAGCCACACGGCAGTGTGGGAGCTCCTGCAGACCTGGAAGCATCACCTCAACACAAAGAACTTGAGTGTTTTCTCAAATTCACCGCCCCTAGCTTCCTGCAGGAGAAAAACCCGTTTCTAAGTGCTGACATCAGACCCCGTGGCAGTGGCCATTTATACCGGGGATTCTCGAGTCGGCTCTGGGATCCCGAAGCCAATTCAGGAGAGGAGCTTGATGTGGCCACTAGACAGCGGGCTCCCCACTTCCTGCCCAGTGGGTCCTCACAGTCGGTCTGCCCCCCATAGCAAATGGTTATCTTTAAACCCAGCCTTCATCTCCCCTCTTATCAGTGGAGGAGTGTGGGGGGGGGGGCGTTTGCTCTGTAGGCATTGGGGATGTTGGGAGGGTGTGCGAGTCCGAATGGGGGGCTTACAGGCCCCCAACAGTGTGCAGAGAGGCGAGCCTGCCCTGCAGCAGTCAGTGTGAGACCCAGAGACCCCATGGGTACGAGGAAAAAGCAAAATTTTTGAGTCCTTGCTGAGTGCGCTGTCTTAAGAGCTTTACGTGGACACCCCCACGGAGTCCTCTGCCAGCCCTTACAGCCAGCATCCGGGTGCCATGCTGACCCCTTTGTCACCTGAGAGCAGAGCCTGAGGGACGCAGGCGGGGCTTGTAAGACCCGGTACACTTCGCGCATGCGCGCGCACTCTTCCAGTTTAAGGAGAAAACCTGTTCCAGCGCCAGCTACCCGGATGCGATTCTTTGACTGGCTGCCGGTTTAGCCCACCTGCTCCGACGCTTCCAGTCCTGGACGCCGAGAACAGAGATGGCGACCGGCAGTCTTCGGTGTCCAAGTTGCTGAACCCCTTTCCGGCCCACTTCGGGCCCCTGTTTTCTGTCTCACCTGCTTTTCGAGGTTGCCCTTTCTTGCTAGAGAGTTATTGGAGTAACCACTCAGGACAGGTACAACCCTCTCCTCCCGCCCCCACTCCGTGGGGTCTGGAAACCTCCCCCAGCCTCCCGCCCCAGCCTCATGGCGACAGGGCCTGGTCCTCTCCACTTTATAGACCAGGGGGATTCCAAGGAGAACCTCGGCCTGGTTTATTTTTAATTGTCGACCTCCGAGGCCCTCTGTTCGCATCTGTTTATTAAACCGTGAGCTCAGCTGTGAAATGCCCTTTATGGTGTTGTTTTATTGGGGGGCCATTCAGGGACCCAGCGCCACACAAACAGGATAAATATTTTTCTTTGCTGCACACACCCGAGTTGGGGGCCACGGGATCGAGGATGGAGGATCATTTGTTTAGGAGCTCGGACTCATTCATTCCTCGGGGTGGAGCTGTGAAATGTAAATCTCACATTCCCGGGACAAGCTTCATGCCAGGTCAAGCTCATTTGGAGGTGCGATGTGCCACTCAACAGGAGGATGCAAATTTTATTGACCAAATTTGGAAAGTGGGAGCTCCGAAATGAAATAGAGCGTCTGGAAAAGAAATGAACACTTCGGCCTCCCCAAGACCTGGAGCGCAGTCACGTGGTTTTTTTTGGTTTTTTGGTTTCGTTTTGTTTATTTGTCTCTCCAGCAGGAAGTTTCAAATGCCAGTCCAGGGAAATTGCTTTCTGCCTCATCTTCCAGTTGCCAAAGAGTGATAGGTTTGTTAGTATTAATTATAGCAACCGTTGTGGAGCGCTTAGCTCCCTGCTTTAAATATACGATCTCCTGTAATTCACACAGTCGCTCTCCCAGAAGTTGCTGTTATTATTGCCTCATGTTGTAGACGGGGCAACTGAAGCTCCTGACAGAGAAGGCTTTTGCCTTGGGCCCCAGAGCCAATACTCAAAGGAAGGTCACCCCCGGGAGCCTTTTCTTTGCTATCCTTCTGCAACTGAAACATCGACTCTCCCTGGGGCTTTAGCGAGAGATGAAGTTTCTACCAGTTACTAAGTAGCAATGGCTCCTCCAGTTCAACACCCCCCCACCTTTTGTTCCTGCTCAGAACGACAAAGGAATCTGACTTTCTCCAAGATCGCAAAAGCCACTCGCCATCCTTCCCTTCGACCTGTCCCCTCCCCCCATAGGCACAGGGGCCACAAGAAGAAACACCTTTAACTCCAAAAGTCAGCCTGTGGATTCCTGGGGCCTGGAGCCATCTCTGGCCTTTTGGCAAGAAAGGGTCAATCCGAACCAGCTGAGACAAAGCTGTGCCACCATGCAAGAAGGCAGGGCAACTTCGGGGCTCAGTGAGGGTGTTTACCCACAGAACGACTGGGCCCCTGTCAATATTTGGACTTGGAGAAGGCCTGGGTTATAATTGTTCAGACTTGTCTCTGAATTGGGCTTTGAAACCTGCATTTGCCTATGAGGCCTCATTCTTTCCATGGGGGAAAAGCTATGTAGGGCAATTTTTTTTTAGAAAGGTTGCTGGGGGCAGCAGAGAAAGAGGAGGCCACGTTCAGAATATCAACATGTGATATGAAAAAAAAATGTAAACCATGTTACAAAAGCTCTGCCATCAAGAAATGTTATTGTCGGGTGAATGGTAGGAGCCATCTGGGGCTCTTTTCACGACGGGGCCCCTCTGTGGATGGTACAGATGCTGCTTTTGTTACTTGTGCAATCTTGTAAATAGTTAAAATATTTACCGAGGCACCTCTGAGCTGGAGCTATCCCATTTTATTATTTATACCTTTTCAGAGGGACAAAAATGGAGGTGTCCACTAAACGTGATGGATTAGGCTTATAAACAGCCATTATGGCCAGCAGTCTTCGAATGTCAGCTTTCCCTTTGTGTCTGTGCATTTCTAAGCTAACCAGTGATCCATGCATAAGACAGGAGGTTAAGAATGTGCAGAGAAAAGGAGCATTGGCTCCAAGCAAGATGTATCTTCTGCTGATTGGAAATCCAGCTGTAGAAAGTGAGGGGGACGCTGGGCAAGGGGCGAGAAAGAGGGACGTGCGTGGACGTGCGTGCGTGCGAGCATGCGTGCGTGTGCAGAGGAGAGGGAGCTGGGAGGTGCAGAAGCCGCTGCAACCTGACACGCTGCACTTCAGTTCTCACAATCTGAGACTAAAACCCTGCCAGACCTCTACCTGCCAGCATCGTTCAGCTGTTTCCTTAACTGGCTGCAGCTGGCTGGTGTTTTCCCAAGATAGAAATCAGGAAATGCAAAAATTAAATAGGATTTGAGGGGGAAAAAGGATGGGCCCTCCTGGGTAAGAGGGGAGAGGGCGAGCCAGCAGGTCTCAAGACCTGCAGACAGAGGGAGATCCCATTTCCTGGTTAATGAACTAAAGAATCTCACGTGGCCAGGAGGTAACTGTGTCGCAGGTGCCGTGCCTAGGAGCTGAAGAGTGACTCACTCCCAAAAGTTGGAGCAAAATTACTAGATCAAGTTTAAGTCAAACTGCTTATAATTTATAAGAGGATACATTGTCGACCCAATCAGCGGGAGGAAACAAAGTAACTTTTCTTGCAGGTAAAGGGGGTAAGTGTAAGGTATATTATTGTTGGCCCAGGGTGGCTACACATCTGTGGGAAACCATTTCTGTCAAAAAGTGGCTTCCGTTGTATTTTGACTCTTAACTCCCAGCTCCTTCGACCTCCCAGAGCTTGTTGCTGATTCCCAGTCACACCAGAAACCGTGGCTGCAACTGACTGATGTAACCAATAGAAAATGGTATTTCTTTGTACCTTGTACATAAAAGAGGGGAAAAATTTTTGGAAGACAGTAAGAAGTAAGCACGCTCCCTCCTCAGGTCAGTGACCGAGGGGCTGCTCTGCCGTGAGGGGTCCTCACCGGGTCTCCCTTAACCACCTCCCGGAGAAACATCTCACACCCAGCCCCCTGCCAGGCCGGTGTCAGCTACATTAGTATGCTGGGACGTCCACTAATTTGCCTCTATAAATACCGGGATCTGAATCACACCACTGTTGTGGCTAGAGACTAAATAATTTCTCTCATCACTCTTTTTGGAGGGAAAAGAAAGAAAGAGAAAGAAACACACACATTTTCTAGACAGCTTTCTGGCTCGGGCAGCACCGTGCCCTGACATTGGAGAGGACAGTGGATCAGCTCAGAGGGAAGCGCCGTCCAGAACACAGGTACTCAATGAACCTCCTTGAAGGCAGTGATTTTTCCAGTTACTCGTGAGCATAGGTAACATGAATCATTTGTATCAGCTGCCCCTCGCCGAATAAACGTAAAAGCCTAGCCAGGCTCCCGTGGTCCCCTCGGCAGATTCCAAACTGCAGACGTAATACTGAGCCCCACGTCTAAGGCCTCCTCGACGTATCCTCACTCATTCATGAGTAAATTGGAACTTTTCATAACTCTGGAAACGTGAACAAAGCAAGAAAGAACTTGGAAAGTTTCGGGCAGTTGTACCAAACCGTTTTACCATTTTGGCTAAACACACTGTATGTTTGTAGGAACATGAAAGGCATGGATGTCATACGTGATGCAGTTCACAGGGCCCATCCTCACCCAGATGTCCAGAAGCTGTGGACTATGTCTCTCCCAAGGCCTTTGCTCTCCTCACACGGGCCCGTACATACACACACCCCACAAAACCACAATGAAGCTGGAAAAGACCCACTTCGCTGCAGAAGCATGCTCTCCCGTCCCTTTACTCAGATATCCATCACCATGTCCTTGCGCCACTGCTCTCACGACCTGCTCTGTGAGAGCCCCAGACCATGCCTGGTCTGCCCGGCGAGGAGGTCGGTGCTGGAAAGAGGGTGGGAGGCTCATGTGCAAGCCTTAGAAAGGGACAACCCCCCTTCTGCACCCCTTGTCTCCCAACCAACAGGGGCCCAGGACAGGGGAGTATTGAGATCGCAGGCCCAAATGCCAGAGCTCTGTCAAAAACCTTTTTCTAGGTCTGTCCCATCTCAGGGTCTCTGCCTCCTGCTTTCCATCGAGAAAAGAAACAGATGCGATGCCCATTCACACCTAATGGAGACAGAAGGGGAGGGAGGAACTGGGGTACAGTGGGGAGCTCAGGGCCCACAGATTCTTTCTTGAAGAACGGGGACATCAACTTCCACAGGGGTTAAGCCCGTGGCTGTCACCTGCCCAGTTGAAGTGCGGCACGACGTAGGCGATCCATACACGTGTGCTCAATTGCATGAAAACGAAACAGTGCAATCCGAAGGCGTGGCGGTCGCCAGGGAGCGGGTTTAGGACTGGCCGAGTCTTGGGATTCAGAGCCAGAC
This sequence comes from Tonatia bakeri, assembly GCA_004024845.1. Taxonomy (NCBI): domain Eukaryota; kingdom Metazoa; phylum Chordata; class Mammalia; order Chiroptera; family Phyllostomidae; genus Tonatia; species Tonatia bakeri. Next base: position 164,566 of record PVIA01003228.1, on the reverse strand, counting down.
CCAAGGACTCTCACTCGGTTGGAGTTGCCAGTTGGCAGGGTGAGGTTGGGGGTGTCGGCTTCCCCTCCCGCTCTCCCTAGACTGGGTCAGCTCAGATTGTCCTAAACAATTATCCCCAAAGGGAATTAAATAAAAAAGCCTTGTTGAACAAATCCTCCACTTTTGTCTCCTCAGGGGCTGCAGACCGTGGCCCCTGCTTATTCAGTCCTCCCTCCCCTCATCCTGTGCCGGGCCGGCCTGTGGTTATGAGTCAGTGATCAGACATGGAAAGGGCACGCTTACCATCGGGGAGGAGGGCTCCCAGGGCCCGGGCTTTGATGCTCGCTCCCCTGCATCCTGAATGCATGAAAGGCTACGGGAGGGAGAGGAAGAAATATAAAAGCAGAAAGGAAGAAAATGTTATTTAAAAAAGTGTTGAAGAAAGGGGGGTAGGGCCTGGTTTGAAATGCTGTATCAGAGACAAATATCTCTGGGAGACAAAAGCTGGTGGAAAACTGACTTGAGATAAGCCATCTCCTTCAGCGCCTCATCTTCCCGGGGAATAATGGCAAGGAGGGGGGGGGCTTAGGAGAGGACTGATGTGTAAATAGTGGTGTCACGAAGCTGAGGTTAATTACAGGAAGGACTTTAGGGTAGCTGCCGATAAACAAAGCTGGGAGAGAGAGCCAGGCCTCACAGCTCTGAAGTCAGCTCTTGGGATCTGAATAGGGTCCCCAGACACTAACACCAGGCTGGGGGGCCTCCCCCAGAGGGGTTCTTCAGAGGAGCCTCAGGCCTGGGCTTTTTCCCCTAGGGGCTTACCCAGTATCCCCACCACCTTGATCCAGGATGCCTTCCCATCACAACAACCCCTGAAAATCCACTTGTAAAAAAATTAGGAATAGATCGCTACTTGCAATGCTGTTAGGAAGTTAACACCACTGGCCCAAGGAAAGGCAGGAAGCTCCCCTAGACCGTCAGCTAAGTGGGCCGGCCATTGAGAAGGGAGATCGGTATCCACAGGTGGTTTTGGGGAGGAGCAGGGTTCACCAGCCAGTACCAAAAGCAGCTCCACCTTTGCACCATGCCCTCTTTAAGACATGAAGGCATGCATTCTGATGATACCATGCACACACAGCTGGTGATAATTCAACACAGAAAGCCACCGTGTTCTGGGGAGCTCGCTGGGATGGGACATGGAGTCAGATCCTGGGCATTTTCACGGGAGAGGCGCAGAGCCCTGGGCCGGGGTGGTGGCGGGGAACTTTCTGCAGCCCTCCACCAGGCTCGGCAGTCCAAAGGCAGCTCCATGGAGACTGGCCAGAAGCAGATGCTCTGTCCAAAGGGACTCCAGCTGGCCCTCATAGGGGAGGACACACTGGGTAAGTGACATGGGACTGCAGTGCCGTCAACCTCCTGATCCAGGCCTCAGACTCTCGGCCTGTGAAGTAGGGGGGTGACTGAGACAGTGTCTCAGGGTCTCCAGAGATACTTCCAGCTGTCCCCTCTGACTGTGCACCTCAGACAGGTGGCCCTGCCCTGGGTGCAGTCACCAATTCCGCCTTGTGGGCCGGCACTATAGAAAAGACCCGATAAATATTTTGTATAAATTTATGCATGCACAGTTTGGCAACTTTTGTGTGAAATAAAATGTCTGTGGGGTGGGGGTACTTTATCTTTCGATCCTGTGGAGTTGCTCTGAAAGGCCAGGTAAGAGTATGCAATAGTAACTGAAGCGAACATTTATTGTGCTCAGACACATTCCATACTTCTCCTAATTATGTCACAAAGCATCCTTCCATGGAAGCAGCTACTATAATCCTCACTCCCCAGAGGAGAAAAGGGAGATCCAGAAAGATCAAGTGCTGAGCTGTCGAGCGGGAAGATTGGAGTCTCAGGCTCAGCCCCTTGTAACTGTAGAGATCTTGTGGTTAAGCACTTCCTTAAATGCACGCAGGGTCTGGGGGTGCCCCTGCTCCTAATGTGCTGAGTGCCCTTGGGCAAGTCCCTGGCCAGGTCTGGTCATGAGGTAGCCCTCCTGAGCCAGGGGACCCCTGCTTCCTTCCAGAAGTGACGTTTCAGGCTTCCGCTCATCCCTCAGTTCCCGAATCCAACGTTCCCTCCTTGGGAAACCCTTCCACACACACCCCTGGCCCCCCACTGCATCAGACGCCCTTTTGGTGATTACTGGATTTGTGGTTCCCTTTTCCACAAGCCCCTATGGAGTGAGGACCACGTGGGTCTTGCTCGCCACCCCCAGTGCCCCATCCTCCAGCCGTGTGGCTCCAGAACAGTGTTTGGCCTGAAGAAAAGCTCACAGACTCATACGTACAACTTCGGCAGGGAGTCCCCAGGGTTGGGAAATGTGCAGGTCGGGTGGGGTCAGCCTCCACGCCATAGATTGCCAACCGAGGCCCCAGAGAGCAGCGATCAAAGACAGCTGGGAGTCCTAGGAGAGGACTTTGGCAGTGGAAAATAAGGCAAAACCAAAGCACCTTGGACATCTCTTGTTAGGGAAGGACGAACCACGTCCATTCGGTGGGTAATGCATCATCCCATAGAGATTCCCCAAGTGTGGTGGCAGGGACAGTCCCTAGGTCTTGCTGTCTTTCTCACATCCTCCGGGATGCAGGTGGGACTCAGAAGGACACGGGATCAGAATGTGGGAGGCTTTGTTAACTGAGCAACGGAAGCCTGTCTGGGAGGAGGGGGTGCTATTTGGGATGCACATGAGCCCCCAGGAACAGATCATAGCAACCAGGCATGCCTTGAGGAGGGGGCGCCTTTCTGGTCGCACACAAGAGCCCGCAATGAACGCACAAAGAGGAGGCCTCCCTCCCCGGCGGGCTGTGCACGCCCCATTCAGTTGGTGGGGTGGCTGTGTCCCTTTCAAGTGGGCTCTGGTCCCCCTCCACTGCCGCCGCCTCCTCGCTCAGTCTTTGAGTCACATACCAGACACGTCTCGCAGAGCAGACCCGAAACCCCAGGTGGCAGAATCCCAGTTTCATATAAATTAGGCTTGGTAACGCTGTTAAGACACATTTTTTTGTCTAAATCATGCAAAAATAGGATTTTCTCAGGGGCATAAATCTGGCCCAAATCTAAACCTGAATGTGCAATTGACTGATATAGTTTATAGCGCAAACATAGAGTTATCTGGAAGACTTCTGCTTCCAAAGAGCGGAGCCCATTTTTTTACCCAATTTGAAAGAAATGATTTATTTGCCATCTTTAAAAAAAAAAGGAAAAGTCAGCGCCTGGCAAAGGGGCCAGACGCAGACACTGAGCCACCGGAGGACAGCATCCTGCCCAGGCAGACCGGCATCGCCCAGTGCCCCTCGAAGAGACAGACCCAAACTCAGGTCCCTCCACCACATGCCACAGGCATAGGAGTCTGGGCGTTGAGCCTCATTTAAGGTAGGTGTATGTTCTTTTCTCCAAAGCAGGAAATAAGAGCAAAGAAGAGAGGGAAGAAAATAAAGGGCGTTTAAAAGAGAAAAAAATAACCTCACAGAATCGAATGTTCTCTGAATAACCCCTCTGGCTGAGGCACGTTGCGTGCTGTGACAACAGTGTGGCTTCGCTGAGATCAGTGGAGGGTGGTTTCTTCAACGCCTCTTGTCATTTGTCCTGGTGCTCTTCCTTTTAAAGCCGCCCAGTCACTACGATGACCTTGAAGCTTTGATTGGGGGCAGGACCGGGGAGATGGTGTTCGCTCCCAAGAATTCCTCGTTGGGCCTGGGGGTGGGCCAGCCTGCCTGGAGGATCGGTCACCATGAACCAATACCTGCCCTGCCATTCCATCAGGTGGCCTTGGGGAATTCAGAAATGACAGGAAAAATAATAGTAGTATCCCCTGTCACAAGTTGTTTAAAGTCTCGTGGCAGTTTGCCATCAAACATCAAATTTATTCAATGTGCAGAGACTTCAAAGGGTGCAGAACCACAACCTGAGGGCTGCATTTCTCAAAAAAAAAAAAAAATGGCAGCAGCAAAGAGAGGGGGGAAAAAGTGTTTCCTTAGGTGATATGAAAGAAAACAACACTGTGTACCTAAACCCTGGTGTTGGCCAGAAGGTTTGATCTATGGATAAGCTGTTTTTGAATGGAGCCTAACCCTAATTCTTATTCAGGCAAAAATTGGCATGTAGGTTCAAGAGAAAAAGAAGTAGAGGGACCAGAGCCCGGCCAGCGTCTCAGTGGCTGTGGAAGCAGCTGGAGGCCTTCCTTCCGGTCCCTGGAGAAGGTGACGTGGGAGGCTGGTGGCTGTGACCCGTACACTGTGGGAGAAAGCTAACGCGGCACGGCACGGGGCTGGCGCCGTGGGGATGAGACTGGGGAGGATGTGCGTGAATCGTGGCCACCGCTTCTTCCAAGGCCACCTGTCCCCTTCTTGCCCATCACGATGCCATGTCTACAGGCACACCATTCCCCCTCCGGTCTTTGTGGGGCCCACAGGGCGGGCACCCTGGCCCTGCCTGCCCCGGGGTAGGGTCTACACTCACCCCAAGCACAGCGAGCTGCCCCCTGGCCGTCTCCTAGCATGTGCCCACTGTCCTTCTGAGAGCCGTTCTCCGGGCCGCCTGCCCGTGACGCTCTTCCTTCACCCCTGAAACGGGTCAGGACCCACGTGATCTCTGAGATGGCCAGTAGCAGTCCCCAGTCCTCATCCAGGCCACTATCTGGTTTTGTTTTCATTTCAATTGAGTCTGTTGGGTTTTTTTTTAATGTAGCTATTTCATGTAGAAATCCAGATCACTAACTCCTTTTAAAAAGTCAGATCTACTGATGGACTCATATCCCCCAGAAGTTTGGCCAGAGGGATGGAGGGGGGCGGGGTATAATCTCACCAGCTGTTTCAGGGAATATTCTCCAAAAGCAGCATCTTTTTGACATTTTTAAAAAAAATATATTGTATTTTTTTCCATTACCATTTCATCCGTTTATACCCCTCTCCTCAACCCAAACCCCCCACAAACACCATGTATTGGAAGCAAGACCGGAAGAATCTTTGAGTGTCGGTCCACCTGGGATGCCTCTTGGCTGTGATGGAGAGAAAGAGGGCTTCCCGCAGGACAGCATGTGGCTGGCGGGGCAGAGGCTCCGCCCAGGGAGGGAGGCATGCTGTCCTCATTTGCAAAGCCCCTGATTCTTTAACTCGTGCTTCCCACCAAAATGTGCACCTGGAAGGACCAGCTCAGACCGAGCCTGGTCACTGCCAAAGCCCTAGCACTAAGAAAGATTTAGTCCTAGGACTTAGACCTAGGTCTAAGGAGAGGCATCCTCTCCGGTCTAAAGGATTACTTCAACTATCACTCCTAGACCCAGTGGTGCTTTTTAGGACAAAGGACAGAGTCTGGCACTTCCGGGCAAGTCACTGAACCCCTCCTCACGTCACAGATGCATGTAGTGATGATAATGATGACATTAGTGTTGATGGCCCTGTCTCACTGTCTACTCTGAGCTTTAAGAAGAACATCTAAGTGAAAGCACTCTGTTCACTTAAAATGGATGGTAACGCAAGTTTTAGTTATTCTGATGATTAGGGTACCTAGTGAGCATGTACTGCATTCCAGGTGCTGTTGAGCCACGTCCTGAGCAATATCCCTCTTCCCCTAGGAGACAGGCCCTGAAAATCACCCGTTCTACAGGCGAGGAAACTGAACCTTGAGAGGTTAGCTAATTTGCCCAAGCTCATCCGCTGCTGTAAAGCAGATCCAGCTCTGTGTAATTTTCGCAACAATACCGAAGTACTTTAAACCATTTTTAAATCACAAAATAATCATCTTGGTAGCAGTTGAAACTGTGATTCGTACTGTTGCTTGTATCATGAGCGAAGCCCAGCCCTAAGCACACCGCACGTATTGCTGCTTGAACAACAGTCGAGGAGCGGGAAGCTGTTTTATTCGCTGTTGTTCTTGGCTAGATGGGCACAACAAAACATCGCGGGTTTTACTGCTCCGGGGAAGTGGTGACAAGTTGAAATTAACCAAAGGTGTTAACTTGCTGAAAGTTTATGGCGATGTTATTGGATTTGATCGCCACTGTGTTCCCGAGGTTTAGCCCAACGCCCAACACATGGGGAAGGCTCCATGAACGGCCGTAGGCATCGATGTCTATGGGGTGACTGAGGGAACTGGTAAATGAATGCAAATTGCTGCCTCTTAGAGGTTACTGAAAATGTAATTTGACGAAATACTCTCCTACTGAACATTCCACACTATTCCACCTTTGCTCTGGCCCAAAGTGCAGACTCTTCCGGTCCTTCCAGGTTATTTGCTAGAAATCAGATAAGATGCTGGGTTGATTCCCCGGGATCAACTCCCCGTTGCCCCAGGGTCTTTCCGCAACCAATATAGGCTTACTACGTACAAGGTACGTGCATTTTATTCAACCCTACCTCCCAAAGGTATTATCACTGTCATCTCCATGTTTTCTGACGAAGTTAAAGCCAAGAAAGCTCAAGGAACTCGCCTGAGATTCCACAGCTAGAGTAAGGCAGGAGCCTGACTCTAGTCTAAACGACCTGTGTTTTGGGACCAAAATTCCAGAGGTCTGTTGGGCTGACATGCTCTCAGATTGGGCTTTGGAAACATACCAGCAAGAGTTGTGGGGCATGAGTGGGCACGCAAGCAAGTCTAGGGAACTCCTAAAACAGGTCAGCCGATTCCCGAGCTTGTCTTCTGATAAAAGCGTAGGACTTTTTTTCAATGCTATTGTGTATTTGCAACTGTCCTTAGAAGCCCAGGCAGAACACCTTGTATTAACAGTTTCACTGTTATCAGCTTCTATTCTATTTGAATTGCTGTCAGGTCTGACATGACTTCCTAATATCAATCAGAATATTCAAAAATGTTTATATGTAACAGTCCGTTCCAGGGGATTTTGTGAATAATTTTTTGGGGTGGGGGGTATCTTTTTGCATTAATCCAGTAACTTTATAATTCTTCAAAACAGTTTATTTAGAATTTGTGATATTTCATATAAAATCTTATCAAATTGTGTTTTCTTGAAAACTTGGAAAAGGCTAGTGAGCATATTATTAGAGAAAGTTAGTTCATAGGAGGAGCATACAGGTCCCTTAAGAGCGCAAACTATTTTCAGGCAATTTCGAGACACCCTGTCATTAGGTCGGTGTGCTAATTGCAAATCATTCTAATTGATTCGATAGTCTCCAAAGACTTCCATAATGTACTAGACAAACACTTTATTAGCCAGACTGAGTTACTGTAGGTTCTCAAAAGGGGGTGGGCAGGGAAACTTTCTTGAAAACAATATCAAGTGAGAAATTTGCCCTGTGAGAGAAGGGCCCTTTCTTTGATTTTCTTCTCAATTGGTGTTTGTTCCACTGTTTGGACTTCCTGCTTTTCTTTAATGAATGCTAATGTGAGACAGAAAAGGAGAAAATGGACTTGGTTTCTTCCCCTCCATCCATCTTGTCTCCCTTTGTCGAGAACAGCTGTTGTTCATTCTTGACTCGGATCAATTCCCCTTCTTTCTTTAACAGTCCGTGAGTGTGTGTGTGTGTGTGTGTGTGTGCGTGTGTGCGTGTGTGTGTGTGTGTGTGTGTGTGTGTGTGTGTGGTGTGTTTGCTTCTGGGAGTCACCCCATCTCCACTGCCTGTCCGTGTGGATTAGCTACACCGACCCACCTTCTAGGACCTGGGATGCGCCGAGGGCCCTGGGCTCTCCAATCAGCACGCTCTGGGCCTTGCGATTAGGATGGATCCAGGATGGACTCAAGAAGAGGGAAAAATACAATTCAGTGCGAAGAAGTATCCCGCTGCTGCCACTGCTGCCTCAGAAAGTTCATTTCAGCCCACAAGCGCACAGCTTGAAGACAGCAAGTTGGCTGCAAATCCCACAGGAAAAAAAATGGGATGGAACCGCCCTTAGGAAAAAGACAAAACATTTAAATGCCATTCGAGTGTTGGGTTGTACGGGACCCTGATGGTCATTTTCCACGTCTGGGTCTCAGCTTTGCCACCTGGAGTGTGGCAGTAAGCGGACCTACTGCCCTCAACACACAACAAAGCCACAAGGGCTCCCGGCAGCCCCCAGGTCCACGGGCACCAGGTGACAGTTGGTGCACACGTCCAAAACCCCGCAGCCCAGGGCTGCTCCTTCACGAGCAGTTCTGAGTAAGGAGAGGGAGTGTTCATGCTCTCATTGAAGTTGTGGCTCTCAACACAGTCCGTGGTCACCAGTAAAGCCCTCGATAGAGGTAAGTGTCCCCGGGCCAGCCCCTCAGGGTGTCCAGGGTAAGGTGGGGAGCCTCCCTGTTCAAGGACTGACATGGGTGCCCTACTCAGGGGTGGGGGACCAAGCCGTGGATGACCCTCCTGAGCACCCTCAGTTTCTGTTGTCTGGCTTGACCCTGCTTTTCCAAGAGGCTGAGACCTCACGGAGCAAGGATTCTGCGGGCTGCCCCCGGAAACCTGTCACCAGGGCCGCAGCAGGTCCTGCTGGCCATCTGCAGGGCCAGCCCCCGCTGCATGGTCTTCTCTGAGAACACAGAAATAGGCTCTCTGGATTCCGCAAACATGAGGTTGTTTTTTATGCTGTTTCTAACGTGCAGGGGCATTTTTCTGGTTGGCCCAGGCCTCACAGAAGGGTAGGGGCTGGCGCTATTGATGTGTAGTACTGTGCAAAACCCTGTCACAGGGAAATACCGGCAGGGTCAGGGAGCAGTGTCCTCCACCCGGGGACCACAGGCTCCAAGCACAGTCACAACACCCTCGACGACAGAGAGGCTTTGGTGTCGGAAGCCTCTATGAGGTGATCGGTGAAGGGCAGTGAGGACCCAGCACAAGCACCCCAGAAGGCTGAAGGCACTGATGTAAACTATGACCATGGCTATGGGACAGCGCACTGCTGGGTCTGCTCCTTGTGCCCTGGAACTCTCCCCGACGTCAGGCTCAGGAGTGGTGGTGGCAGTCTCAACGATGCCCCACCTGGCTCTGATCCAGCCCAGGGTGTCCAGACCACACACTGCATGTAACCCACCATTTTTCAATTGAATGCATTTTGTTTTTAAACTAAACACACAGAAGTCTGAAAAACTCTTCCCTATACATGGAATCTAACGACCACAATAAACTAACAAACAAAACAGAAACAGACCCATAGATACAGAGAACAGACTGACGGCTATCAGAGGGTGAAAAAGGCGAAGCAATTAAGAAAAAAACAAACCTTGTAGACACGGACACCAGTAAGGTGATGGCCAGAGGGAAAGAGGGGGAGGGCAGGAGAGGGTAAAGGGGCGGATGAATGGTGAGGGAAGGAGACCTGACTTGGGGTGGCGAGCACACAGTGTAATATACAGACGATGTGTCATAGAATCGTACCCCTGCATCCTGTGTGATTTTATTAACTGATGTCACACCAATAAATTCAGTAACATCTAAAATAAAATTCTTACGTTAGTTGCCAACACTTAGAGATCTTGAGACTTCACATTGAAATCCACATTTTGAGCTTCTTTTGAAGAAACTCAAAGCCTGGGGCCGTGGGCTGTATTTCCGTGTCCATGTGGGGACAGGGTCGAGCACGTGACTTGAGATGAGCCCTGGGCTCTCTGGTTCCAGCCCTCCCAAAATCAGCTCAGCCTTGCAGGCATTTGCATTTCTGAGCTCCAAGGAGTCATTTCCTTCTTTTCCAGAATCCTTCCTATGGGACTCTTCCGTGGGAGCATCTCCACAGCCTGGGGAGGTGGGCAGGGCCAGGCAGAGAGGTCCCATTTCCCGGACAGACAGACCAAAGCCCAGGGCGGGGAGGGGATGTGCCAGAGATCAAAGAGCCCAGTGACCCCCATAAACCAGCCCCCTGGCCCGTTGCCCCAGCCCCCACCTGCCCCCACCTCGGTTCAGGTGTTCCTGGCTTTGCGCTGCCATCAAAGAACTGGATTTAGCTTTGTTTGGCTTCGAGGTCCTCTTCCTGACAGGCTGTTTAATGGACAAACAGTTTGTTTTATTTATCTGACAGGGCCTCTTCGCGTGGTGGGGTTATCGCCCTCCCCTGCAGATCACATTACAGCTTTCGCGGGGGCTGCACCCTCAGTAGGGTTCACTCTAAATCAGATCCTTATCACGGCTGCGGTGATAAGCAGAGAGCCCTGGGAGCCCAGGCCGGTTATTTATTTAGCTCCTCGGTGGGACGTGTTTGACAAGGCTGGCCCTCCCAGCAGGTCTTGTCCTGTCCAGCTCCAGTGGCATTCAGGACCTAAAATGCACAGCCCCTTAAATAACGTTCACTTACTAGCTGACGTTTTTATGCAGTAAGTCTGTGTGCAAGGGGCAGAGAGGGGACAGTGGGATGGAGGGCCGGAGTTGGGTCTCAGAGGGGCGGTTTGGGTGTGTGTGGTGAGGGGCCCCCCCGAGAGGACAGGGCAGAGGGGCTTTGATTTTCGGGCTTATCCCAAAGCCGCTGAGAAGACTTTGCTTTTAGCTGAAGTCTTGCTTGGAGGTCTATGGCTTTCAACAGGAGGAAGGAAAAAGAGGAGGAGTTGCAGCTGAAGCCTAATGCTTCCCCGGCGGGGGGGGCAGGCAAACAAGGGGTGATGCCTTCCTTGGAGGGGGCGTTGACATCGGGGGAAGGGTCTCTGACAGAACCACCCGGCAGGAGCCTCATCCAGCAGGAGTCCATCCTGTTCCTCGAGTACAAGCTTTTGACCTTGTCCACCAGTGAAGTCACACATGCAATCACTGTGGTGTGGGGGGGGGGGGGATTGTGTGTAAATGCATTTTTTTGCCAAAAGTCAACATTTGCCATAACTATTTTTTTTCAACTATTTCACGCCATTTCTTCTTTTTCGAATACACCGGCAGCCTCAAGAACGGAACTACCATGCGGCATTGTCAGCCTTTCAGATCCTGTGGGGACACGGGACATGATGTTGCTGCCCTGTCCCCCCGGAGTGCACTGCGTCACCGTCGTAGCCTCCCCTACTAGAATCTGAGGGAAAACCGTATGTCCTGTTTCAGACACCCCGAAACTGAATTGCACCTCCCAGTCAGGGCAGGGCAACAGTCTCCTGATGAGTTCCCACTCAGAATGCAGACTCTCTCCCACCCCTCCTGGGCCTGCCCGTTTCTCTTCACTGTGGTCTGCTTAGCTCCTGCACAGAATGGCAAAAACAGGAGTCTTTCTGGAAAATAAAGAGAAGCGAAAAGGAAGCAAATTCTCTACCCTCTTTCTCAGTCCTCACCCAATTCTGGCGCTGGGGCCTCAGCAGGCAGCCGTGGCCAAGAGGCACGCAGCCTGTCTTTCTGTCTGTTATTGACCACTGAAGTGATGGCACACGCCTTCAGTCGGGCCTCCCCTGGAGGAGCTGGGCTTGTGCACCCTCAGTGCTCTCTGGGAGTGGGGTCTGCATCTCAGAGGACCTGGGGGTACAGCATCGCAACCACTCTTTCAAAGGAACACTCCCCGTCCATCTAAAAAGCACCAACGACCTTCCGGCAGGAATGGCGTAAGTCCCCTCGCGGAGTCAGGAGGGGCCTCAGAACATCCACACGTGGCCAAGTTGGAGGAAGACACAGCTTCCTGAATGGATGGTAGTTCAACAGACACCGCGCTGCTGTGCAACTCGTTTAGAGGGCTGGGGGCTGGAGAGAAGTTGGGAGGTGTCCCTGGGGGTCAGTCCTCAAGTATGGCGACAGGCAGAAAGACGAGGGTCTGATACGTGTGGAAGTTGGCTGCCTGGCCCACAAGCAAACGGTGCTTCCGTTGGTCGCGCTAACCAGCAGGGGCCCCATCGGAAGAAGCTGGCCAAGGGACGGGCCACTGTGGTGGGAGACGGGAGCCAGGGTTAGAGCTGCATGTGGACAACTAGAAGAGAGAAAGCCATGGAGACACTGGGGCTTCCAAACGTCTAAGAATGACAGTGTGTGGGTACCAGACAGAAGTCATGGTCAAGAAGGGCACGCGTTCCTTCACTGTGCATTACTTTTGTGTACCAGCCCTTCTGTACGTACTTACTTCAAGCCAGGCCCTACTCTGCCAGCACCGCTATGCTTAGGCCTCGTCACACCCCCCTGGGCTCAGCACCCGTCTGTCATCACCGTTTTGTGGATCTGGAAACCATGGCCTTGGGAAGGTTGGGCACTCAGCCCCCACGTGGAACTCAAACCCGAGCACCATGGCTCTCAAGTCCACCGTGCCTCCCAGAGACTCCAGTGGATCAGATACACCGTGCTTGGGGCTCCTGCCTGCATAGGAGCCACGTGCAAGAGATGCCAAGGCAGTTTTCTGCTGTCACTTTCAGGGTTGTCCCTGTCACTACCGTCTAAAACCTGTGCTCCTCACACCAGACCACCCCCTTCCTTCTTTGATCTGGGACGTCTACCTTTCTGGTTCTTATCTGCAGGGCGGGTTACATTACAGGCCTGTCATTGTGGCCCAGTCTCTGCTATGTTGGGTCCTCCGTTCCTGTGTGCGTACCTGGTACTCATACTCCGCTCTGGTGGTCACTCACCTCCCGCACCTCGCTGTTCACTGGGTTGCAGGAGGCACTGCTGCCACCATCCAGCAGGTGACAGACACCCCGTGAATGTTTGATGAATGAATGTATGAGTGAGTAAAGAGCAACTAAACATTGAGACATCTCCCAAGTACCAACACCCTAGCCCTGGTCTCCTGGGCACACTCCCACGTGCAACAGTTACCCAAACACACTAATTCCTGAACGGAGCGAGAGCCAGAAGGTCATTACTTGGAGGAGAGAACAGAAGTTAGAAGCAGCTCTTTCTCTGAGCCCCACATGTGGTTCCAGCACAGGGGGCACAAACCCAGTCCCGCTGAGAGAACCCCCATCCTCGACAGCTCTCTGAAAAGCACCAGCAGACGTTTATGGTGGGGGAATACTGGCCACGTAATGCTAAAAGAAGTGAACAGAATACAGACGTCTTCTTATGAGCACATAAAGATGACATCTGCCTACAGCCAAAGACTAGAAAGAAATATTATTAAAAATGTTTAATGGCTTATTAGGTGGGGTATTGAGATTTGGACTTTTATAAAATATTTATAATAATACTTATTGTAATACTTATAATAGCTGGCAGTGGTGGTATTGTGTGTGTTTGGGGGTCCAAGCTGGGTAACAGCATGTGGAAGACAACGTTGTACCACCTCCCCAGGGGACTTTGCACTAAGCGATCAGATGATCCTAACCTGTCCTTCAAAAGTAGGTTGGCCTTTGATCAGACTGTCCGGGTGGCAGCCTGAGTCCCAACCTTGCAACAGCAGTGGTCAGCGCCGAGCCGCTGCAGTCTCTCCAGCTGGGTCAGCGTTGCTCTTTGGCTCAGGGGAAGTGTCCCTGGATGGGACATGGAAGGTATTTGACATTTAAAGGGCGGCTGAGTCAACCCCGAGTCTGGCTGTTACATATTAGAATGACTGCAAGAGAGGAAAGATAAATGCATTTCAAAGAAAGAAATCAAACGAAACCCAAGCTTATTCTAGTCAATGTAGTGACACGAATCCATTCCTGTTGAAGTCATATTCAGTCGGTTCTGGAATTGGTGGGAAAGGTTGCCCAACAGGGTGAATGTACTTAATGTTACTAGACTGTGCCTTTGAAAAGAGCTCAAATGGTAACTTGCATGTTCTCTGTATTTTACCACCTTATAAATAAGGGGTTGTCACCTTACCTCAAAGCAAAGACACCTCCATGACATGACATATGCTCCAAAGTGTCCCACTGACCGGGCCAGCGTGAGGCCTCGCCTGGGACCACCTCCCTGGTGGGCGTTCCCCTTTTCCCTCGTCTGCCCCTCACTCCCCAAAAAGGTAAGGTGTAAGGTCACTCCCTCCATACACCAAGGGCATCTGAATCCGTGTCTCCAGCTCTGCTTATATGGAACTTGACAATAAATGAGCAAAACGAATGAATAAAATGAATACATTCCAATAAAACGAATGTATCAATAGAGATTTTCAAAACCCAAGCTCACCGCTTGGAGCTGGGATTCAAACTCACGTGGCTGGACTCCCAAGCCCACTTTCTAACCACTGGTCTGCCTTCTCTGATGTGCTTAGGCTAGCACTGTGGTCCCTTTGGAGACCATGCATCTGCCGTTTTTGCTGCTGTCTTTGAATGTCTGCACCTCAGGCGATATGGCAAGCCCGTATCCAGGGTTCTTTCCCTGCAACCTCAAGTCCTGTAAAATAATAATCTAAAATAAAGAGAAACATGAAAAGAGCCCCTCCCCCAACCCTTCCATGTAACAGAGAAGTTACTGTATGGGGGAAACCAGCTGTCGATGCTGACATCGCCAACATGTCTCTAAGGATATAGAAAGATTTGTGTTAACTCACTTGTCCTCATGAAGACATTAATTCTGTTCCATCACTGACTAGCTGAAAGCCCCAATAAATCCCCATTTAATGGAAATTTTGTAAATGCCTAAGAGTAGTCATAATAATGGTATTGTGATTTTCACTGGACGTGCTCAAAAGCAGTGGATTATTTAGAGTACCACGTTTCATGTTAAACATTACGGGACACAAATCATAAACACTCAGAGTTTTGGGGAAAGTTTATATAAAGACAGAATAATAGAAGTAAAATTTAATGGGGGGGATTATAGTGAGAAATCACTGGTCCAGATAAGAAATCATTTTTACTTGCTTCGTGGATGGTGTTCAGAGTGACAAGGACGTTGAATCACATTCTAGCAAATGCAACTCTTGAGGGAAAGGAATCAGGTATATTTTCGTTCCTGTTTTCCTCATAGCCAGATATGAGAGAGAAGGTTTCTTCATCTGCTAGCGCTCTGTAACAAACAGCCACGAAAGTCTCAACAGCAGGTGACACCAACCTTTACTTCCCACTGATGCATCTGTGGTTGGACTAGCGCTCAGCCATCTTGGCGAAACCCAACCAGGCTTGCTTCTGGGGGCAAGTCAGGCGGGCTCTCCAGGTTTATTATTGTCCCGAAACCAGCGGCCACCCCAGCCTCTCCGGAGAGCAGCAGAGAAAGCCCAGGCACACTGGCACATTTCAGACCTCTGCATGCATCTGCTCTGTCACTGTCCGGTTGGCGGAAAGTAAATCCCATGGTCAAGTCCAAGGCCAAGGGGCAGAGATGCTCTGCCCAGCATGAGGACAAAGCAAAACTGTGGACATAGTAATCTCTTTCAAAGAAACAGGAGGTAGGGCCAATAATGACAAGTCACAGAGGGCCTGAATTACCCAAATAGTTGCGTAGTTTTTCTGTAGCCCCAGAGAAAAGAGGGGGAAAACATTATTAGCAGGAGGTTTTGCCTGCCTACTCCCCCTCCCCTATAATTCACACAGGGCTGACCTCTCCCTGCCTTTCATTAGCCAATCAGAGTAATCCATCCTCTTGACTGGTTCTCTGATTGGCTCAGGGATGGTCATGTGACCTAACACAAGGGAATTAAAAACCAAGCTCAGGACTTCAGGTATAACTGTCAGGAAGAAAAAACCCTACTGTACAGGCATCGTGTGTTAAATTTTGGAAACTATTCCTATTACACACTGTCACCAAAGGGGCCTTTCTTTCACCCAGCTTTTCAAGGCCTCTCCAACACCCTCGTCTACAGAAACTCCACTTTCCGAGGGAAGCTGCCCCTGGCACTGCCAGTCTGGATTTTACTCTCACCTCCTCATTGCTGAGCGACTTCATTCCTCAAGTCTTGTGTCTTGAACTCAGAAGAAATAAGAAAAACATTTCAGAAACATTACCATCGCCATAGCAACATTAGTCAATTTCAAATGTCCTAATATTTTTAAATGTCACCAGTTTAAACGGGAGCCAGGAATATTTTTAAAAATCCACTAAGAACAAAACAAAGAGGAGATTCCAGAGGCCAAATGAAATGCATGCGTGCTGATATTGTTCATGGTTGGAACAGACACGTTGGGTGCAGGAGAAGAAGAAATATGAGTCCATATAGTTTACAAGGTTGATTTTTAAGAATTGAGTATTTTCCTGTAATCTACTCTCCTGCCTGTCTAATTACTAATGAACTTATCGTGGTTTCCTGTGTGATGCTTTGCAGTGCCACGTCGTTGGTCTTCAGCCTCAGGGCAGAGAAACATTTTAGGTGATTAAAAAAAACATATTTGGGAAATGACGTTCTTGAGGGCCCAGGGAAGAGATTCACACCATTCTTCACCACTGCATTGCAAGAGAGGAGTCAATGTCTGTCCAATGAACTTGGCTCAGTCTTGTAAATGGTGGGAAATGCAACGACGGATGCAGGCGCCAAAGTGCGATTTACTTCCCGTCAGTCACTGGGTGGGAAAGGCTCTGGTTTCTGCCCCATCACTGCAGGCCCCTGCCCTGAGTCTCGGTTTCTGGATCCAGCTAGCAGAATGGTTCTCCTCCGGCAGCTAGGTCTGTGCAGAGCAGATGTGCAAAGGGATGAGGCCCCAGCCCCTCCTAATTCCATTCCTGGTGACATGAACCTGAAAACCCAGGACCCCAAAATTTCAGTTCTAGGCCATCTGCTTGATCCCCAGCAACCCAGCTTGTTACCTAGATATATATGATCCAAATCAATACAAGCAGGATGACCATCGTAGTCTGTGGCATTTGTTATCACAGTGTATTGCCATGTAATAAACTGCCCCGAACCTCAGTGGCTTCACATGACCATCGTGAATGATTTCTCATGTCCAGGAGTTCACTGACCCAAGCCATTGGGCTGTGGGTGTCCCTGCTGCACACATCTGTCACCCAAGCCTGAAATCTGTATGCTGTCCCTGTCACGTTCTTCTTATGGCATTGATGGAGGTAAAAAAAAAAAAAAAGCAAGCAAATAAAAACAATAAGGCCTCTTAAGGTCTGGGCTTCCACCTAGCACAGCATCACTTCTGTCTCATTCCATAGACCAAAGACAGTGAAGTCACTTGGCTGGACCAAGAGCCCGTGGTGGGAAGATACATACTTTCCCCTTTGTGGGAGCAATTTTGAAGTCATGCAGCAACAAAGAGCATGCAGAGAGGAAAAGGCGAAGAATTGGAGCTATTAATTCAATCTACCACATTTATTATTTTTTAAAACATATTCTACATGTACTGATTTGTTTATTCACTTATTCACTCAACAAACATTTACTGAGCATGAATTATGTGCTGAACACAGGGACTCCGAAAGTGAGAGAAAGATGAGGTCCCCAGCTTCATGGGACTTGCATTTCCACAAATGGAACGCACAACAGACAGGCAAACAAGTGACTAAAACAGCAGGGAGTTGTTAGACGTACGGTGACGCACATAAAGAACGCTCTGGCCAAGGGTGCTGGGGCGAAGGAGGAGGGAGGCAGACCAACATAGAAAGAGGAATCGGGGAAGCCCCCCCTCCCCGCCTCCCTGCCTGCTTCTCGGGGCATTTCTCGGCGATAGGGCGAGCAAGACTCAGACAGCCAACCTCAGTGAATACAGCTCTGAAGAAAGGCTGGGCCGAAGGGGGCTGAAATGTACTCTCCAGAGGAAAAGGAAAAGAGTAAGAATGGGGTATGGGAGAAAAAGGTAGAGGCTGTTTTCTGGGTGGGCAAGAAAGAGGTCTGTAAGCTAATGACCCAGACGTGTGGTCCCTGCCATCCAGCCGCCCCTCCCACACAAAGCACCCTGAGAGTAGGGAGCCCCGGGGGGACGGTGGCAGACACATTTGCTAGGTCCATATGTCAGCCCTTAATATCATTTTTTATGTTTTCCTTAAAACATATTACAGTAACATAATTCTATTTCTTTCCAGTAAGATAAGCAGAACATATGCAAAGGAAAGATGGCTACCAAGTATAAAAGAACTGGAATTCTGGAGTAGAATGTATAGTGAACAATATACACATGTAGAGGTTTGTTTGTTTGTTTTTCCAAATAAGAAAACAGGCTCTGAGTGGGTGAAGGACTAAAGACCAGGGGTCCCCCAGAGCCTGCAATGTGGGCACCCCTCCTTGTCCTCTGGCCGGTCCCCCACCCACCAGAGATCTCAGTCGGGGAATCGAGGCAGTTATGGTTGGGTTGAATATCTGTTTGTTTTCAAATCAGAAGTGCTTCCCCCCCCCCAAGAACTTTGCATGTGGCTTCATTGTTGTATTTTTAACACAGTCACATTGCAGTCCCCTTGTCTTCCGTGCCCCCCGAGAAGACGAGGCAGAACTCAACAGATATCGACTTTCACGAAGACAAACTCTAGATTTATTGACCTGAGGAATAAATATTAATAGAGGTTAAATTGGGGTCAATTTTTACTCCAAGAGATGATAAATCTTGATATTTCCCGTGGTCGGCTGGTCAGTCTGTCCCCCCGCCCACCATTGGGACCCCCAGGGGAAGGCCAGCTCCCAGCCAGGGCGCCAGAGAGTGCCGTCCTCCTCGTGGGCACTCGGCCCCCACGTAGACCCGGCTGGTGATGACTCGGTTTTGGCCACTGTCCAGTTCAAATCATGTGCCTGAGAAAATAATGACCTCCTCTGGCATTCCAGCCATCATTTTTAGGGCTTTCTTTACACACACACACACATGCACACGCCGCCCCTTCCAGCCCATCTGTCACAGAGGGAGCAAGGTAAAGAGCACAAGTGGGTAAGTCCAGAATTTTCCTGAAGGAAGGAGTTCTAGCTTGTTCATCCACTCAAACTCTGAGACCAGATTCTCTCCTCCCTGTTCACCTCTTCCTACTTTCCTACTAATAAGACGGTGATGGGCCCTGGGCCGGTGTGGCTCAGCTGGTTGTAGGGTCGTTCTGCAGACTGAAAGGTTGTAGGTTTGATCCCCCATCAGGACATGTACGGGAGGCAGCCAGTCGATATTTCTCTCTTACAACAATGTTTTCCTCTCTTTCTCCTTTCCCCTCTCTCTAAAATCATTAAACATACCCTCAGGGGGTGAGTATTTAAAAAACAGATGGCAATGGCTATTTCAATCAACAAACATTGGCTGCCTTGGTATGTACTCCTAGGCCATAATTATTATAAATAAGCCAGACACTATTGCAAAAGCTTTGCTTGCAGCAATTCATTCATTACTTACAACCGTCCGACAAGGTCGGGACAGTTTTCACGCTGCATCACCTGTGTCGGATGAGACACAGAAGCACGGAGAAGATAAACGTCTCGTCCAGGATCACCCCACAAGATCTAAACCCTGGCAATCCTGCCGCAGGTCTGGACTCGCACCAGCCACCGCCCGCAGCCAATCTCCAGCTCCGGAGACCGAGCCAACAGCCACAGGCGGAACCCAGTGTGGGTGCCCTCCTCACACACACCCTTTCGTGCTTCCAGAAGTGCTGGGGAGTTTAGGTGGAACTGAAAGTTATAACTATTGTCTTTGGGTGATACGCATGTGCGTCTTATTTTTCTTTTTTCCTGTTCCCAATTTTGTTTTCCCTACACTTCCCACAGTTTTGTCCATGAGGTCCTGCCGGCTGCCTGGAAAATCTGTAAATAATTGTACGTGCGTAAGGAGGGCAAATGCGTTACGATTTAATTTGCTGTGCAGAGGTTCAGTCCAGGAGGCAGAGATGAGCCACAGATGTGCGAGGCACTGTCAGCAGTGATGCGTTGTGCGGAAGGCATCCGAAGCCTGAGACACAGTTGCCGGGACACAGCGCCACTGTCGGCCTCTCTAAACAAGCTGGGGGTGTGTTCAGCTGCCATGAATAGAAAACCGGGCCCAGCAGGAGGTTAAACAGAAGGTTGTCTGTCTGCCTGTCTGTCTGTCCATCTATCTATCTATTTTCCCATAACAAGAGGTCCAGGGGCAAGTGATAGATTTGTGTTGGTTTAGAGGCTCAGCAATACCATCAACATTGATCACAGGAAACCAGCCTTTTCTGTCCATCCTGAAGCTCTGCCTTTTGCATCTCAATCAGCTTTGACTTCTCTCCTGCAGCGGCAACTGGAAACTCGGCTGCCCGGCTCCCTGCATCCTGAGCCACAAGTGATGCCAGCAGCGCCCGCACCGACAGGTTTCTGACTCCTTATTGTGATTTGGGTTTGCATTTCTCTGAGGTTCAGTTTGATGGGGGTTATTTTATATACTCATTTGGAAACACCTGCTCAGGGCTGTGACCCATTTCATGTTTTATTGGGTTGCCTTCTTCTCATTGATATGGGGGTGCTGTTTATTTATTCAGGATGTGAACCCTCTTCTATCAAATATGATTTCGCCCTACCCACCCACACCACACAAACAGAAGGTACAGAGACATGTATATGTGCTTGTGTATATGTCACTGTATACTTATCCAAACATCAAATCATTTCACTCAGGATCTAGCAAAAACTAACTTTTTTCAATTAGCATGTCCTTAAAAGAATACAGGGACCATTTCTCTCATTTTGGCTTTTAGTTGTCAATACTTATAGTTCTCAATATATTTAAGAGGAATTAAACTAACCTAAGTTTTTACCAGAAAATGTATTTTTTACCCTAAAAAGTAATGAGGAATTTGTCCTAGCCCTATGGGATGATGCGTGACTCCAAGGAAAACTCCCTCCGTGGGAGGAAATGCCATTCTGCCAGTGTACACTATCTAAACCGATGCTCCCTGGATAGAAGTCAGGGAGGCCCCAAAGGAAAGGCTGAGGCTTCTCCCTCCACCTCGCAGTCTGAGCTCTGAGGTCGAGTGTGGCTGGTGAAGACCTATGCATGGCTGCCTGGGCACTTCCCTTCATGTGGCAAGTGCTAGTGCAGACCCGCCCACCCGCAGAAGGGTTGGGTCTCTTTGTTTCCCTGGAGCCCATCTGTCTTCTGACAGGCACGTCGCAATGTCTCACGTGCAGTCTGTGGTAGGTCTCCATCACCGGTCTCTGGATTATAAATGCAATGCATAAAAAATAGGTACCGGTAAAATGATAACAGTAATAATATGAAACTTGATTCTCTATCAGATTCACTGGCACTACAATACATTCCTATTGGGGGGAACCCAAACAGCAGGAAGTCTTGAATAATGAGTTTAAGTGAGGGGGCAAGAGTGTTTTATCCAACAGTATGCAGAAAAATACCTCTAAGGTCATTTTTTACTGCCTTCTAAATCATTAAAGGAAACTCACGGTACAAGCCAAGGCAGTTTCAGTATGTGTGTTTTATGAATTTTTTATTTTGAAAATTGGGCATCAACCTTGTTTACAAAGCATGAGTGAACACTCAGTTTAGCAAAATATTAACTGACAGCTATTTCCTAGGCATCAACCCTATGCTCATAATTGTGCTGGACAGAGTAGAGAACACAGAAAAAGTACGTTGAAGGAAAGAAACAGCTTTAACCTTCCTGGAAACCGTTGGAAAACAAAGCGGGGAGCTTGGTGACATAGACTCAAAGCGCACGAAGGGTTCGACAAAGAGAATCCCAATGTGACAAAGCAGTTGGAGAACATGGGACTTGGTCTGGGTCTGAAATCTGGGACAGATTTGGGGTGAAAGAATGGGGAAAAAAACAACATGAGCAAAGACCCCACATTCAGCTGGTTAAATAAGACAGAAATTTATTGTCTCATGTAAAAGTCTCAGAACAAGGAATTATCCAGAAAGGAAATTAAGAAAACTGTTCCATTTCTAATATCGTCAAAAATAAAATAAACTACTTAGGAGTGCGCTTAACCAAGGAGGTGAAACCTGGCACACTGAAAAGATAACACTAATGAAAGAAATTAAAGCAGACACAAATGAATGGAAAGACCTTCTAAGTTCATGAATAAATAATTAACATTGTTAAAATGTTCATACTACTCAAAGTTATCTATAGATCAATGCAATTCCTACCAAAATCTCAATGGCATTTTTTACAGAAATTGTAAAGACAATTTTAAATTCATATAGAATCACAAAAGATGCTGAATAGTCAAAGCAATTTTTAGCAAGAAAAGCAAAGCTAAAAGCACCGTCACTCTGTGGCCTCAAAATGTACCACAAAGCTACAGTAATCAAAACAGTATGACAGCGGCATAAAAACGGATATTATAGACTGATGGACGAGACTGGAGGGCCTGGGAATAAACCCATGCATAGGTCAACTGACCTTTCACAACAGTCCCAAGAATATATAATGGAGAAAGAATAGTCTCTTCAGTAAATGGCATTGGGAAAACTGAATATCCATATGCAAAAGAAAAGAATATGACCCTTATTTACACCATATACAAATCAACTCAAAACGGGTTAAAGACTTAAATATAAGATCTGAAACTATAAAACTCCTAGGAGAAAATGTAGGAGGAAAGCTTCCTGAGGTTGCCCGTGGCGATGATTTCTTGGATATGACACCATAAATATAAGGAACAAAAGCAAAAATAGATAAGTGGTATTACATCAAACTAAAAAGCTTCTATGCAGCAAAGGAAACAGTTAACAAAATGAAGAAAACAACCTATTGAATGAGAGAAAATGTGTGCAAACCATGTATCTGATAAGGGGTTAGTATACAAAATACACAAGTAACTCCTAGAACTAGAAGAAACACACACACATACAAGTAAACTGATTTAAACATGGGCAAAAGAACTAAACAGACATTTCCCCCCCAAAAGAAGATACAGAAATGCCCGACAGATATATGAAATCATCAGGTCAAAACGAATCAAATGCACGATGAAATATCACCTTACACCTGTTAAAGTGGCTTTAAGAAAAGATAACAATGTTAGTGGGGATGTGGAGGAGAGGGAAGCCTCGCAGACTGGTGAAGCAACCTAAATTCCACGCATCCACCGTGGGAAACGGTGAGGAAGGTCCTCAAAAATGACAAATAGAACCGGCATGTGATCCAACCATCTCACTCCTGGGTATACAGCCAACGAAACCGAAATCAGAATCTCAGAGAGATACCTGCACCCCCATGTTCTTCAGGGTGCAGCCACAGCATAACATGGGGCGTTGCTCCCCTCGACTGGGTGTCAGCAGAGATCTCATCAGGAAAGGTCCCTCACCTGGTCCCAACGCATGCCCTTACCCATTCACGGCCCGGTGGGCCCTCCTTTTCAGGCATTCACTGCCGATCATACTTGCAGGAGTAACATGCTTTTTCCTAAGATTTGTTAAGTTGCAGTCTCAGGCTGGTGTTCCTCAAGTTTGGGGGTTTTGTTTTTTCATCTCATTCTGTTGACTTTGCCTGTCTCTGCTCTGGTTTCACAGGGTGCTCTTGCTGTCTATATTCTCAGATCCTGGGCCCACCTAGCTGTCGCCCCTGGGGACTGTGTAGCCTGTGTGTCTGAGACGGTTGAAACTTGCCCTCAATGCACAGTGTGTTCCTCATGCCAAATATCCTCAGCAAATGACAGGACGTTCTCTAGTAGATAAAGCATATTTTAATGATCAAAGAGGTTCGTATTTCATAAACACAACAAAAGTATAAACTGACTTCCCACTATCATCCGTTTAAAATCAATTTGGAGGCATTTGGAAAGCATTTTAAAGAGCGACTAGACATCAATAAAATTTAATTAATTGGGTCTATGGATGCACATGTAAATTGGGTGTTAATTATGCTAGCGATGCGCTTCCATTAAAAATTAAGCTCATGATTAGTAACCGAGCAAAACAAGCCGTCATTCTATAAACAAGTCTCATTCCCTTGTATTTGAACCCAACCTTTCGGTAATTAAATCATAACTCCACATTTTCTCAGCTGACTCCGGACGCTGATGGATGGCTGGTGAGTTAGCCAAGTGATCCTCACTTGGCTGTTCCATAAAAAACAATTGATATCTGTGGACGTAAGTTATGTGCGGTGGGGCTGCCCTTTAATACAGAACTATTGAATTATTGAAAGTTCTCTCCTATCTCATTGACACCAAACAAAGGAACGGTTGACAATCGCAAGAGAGATAGTGCAGACGGGCGATCATTTCAGAGCTGATTGCCATCTGAAGATGGAAGGCCTCGGATGAGAAGTGACACACTGGGAAAGCCGAGTCCTCTCTCCACCCCCTCTCCCTACCCCCACGATGAAGTTCTTGCATTTGGAGATGACAATGCAGTGAGATTTTTTGTTTGTTTGTTTGTTTTAAGATTCACAGTGGCTAGGCTGGCACCCTTCTGTGTTTCCCCAATTTATTTTTCTGGACCCCTTGGGAATCGAAGTCCAATCTGAGTTCAGAGCTGGGATCCACTCCAGTGGGCTCTCTGAAGTTTCAGTGCTTTCAGAATAAATGAAAAGGGAATAAAATACTTGAAACACTGAAGCCACAGTGCTTGGTTTTCTTTTTCCCAATAGATTTGCCAAGGGAAATTGAGTCCATATGCTTCTGATCCATCTTCTCAAGAACCATCCACATACCGTTTTACTGGAGCTATTTGATGGGGCATTTTATCTATTTCACTGAGCCTTTTGATGTCCCTTTTCTTAGTCATGGTGAATTGGGTTTACAGAAAAGACAAAGATAACACCCTCTGGTTGCCACATCCAACAAGAAAAAATAAAAACTAGAAACGCTCCCAAGCCACAGAAGAGTGAAGCAAACAGCTGGGGACTCCCCTGAACGGACTGACTAACAGACTGCCCGGGTGAGAAAAGGGGGCATCAGAAGGGCCATAGCCGTGGAATTCTGCTTTGGGCTGCTTTTTAAAAGAGGATGTCCTCACTTTCTTTTAGCCCGGCACTGCCCATCTGTGTGCCCTTTCCAAAACGCCAGGGCAGAAGGCCGGGCGGTGGAGGAGGAAAGGTTCACGTGCACAGGAAAGTACTTAAGGAAGGAAGCAGCAGTGACGACGGGGTAATTTTGAGCTTCTTCTTCTCACTGGGCTTTGTTTCCAGAAGCCTTCTGTGAGGCGCCAGGAAGGCTTTTATCTGGTTGCATTGTGTGCCATGCAGAGACCCCAGAGCCTCTGCAAATGCGGGCTTGGCCATCAATTATGTAACGTGTAGAAACCTATTCTTACTTCTGTGTCAAAATGCACGTTTCAGTATGTGTATGCGTGCGTGTGTGTGTGTGTGTGCGTGCGCCCATGTGGACATGCTGCTCCCTAATGATGCCTTCTAATCACAAGCCAGTCATCATGCTTGGAGAAGGAAAAATACCCCGCCTGCCGGCCTGCGTGTGCCGGGCCTTCCAGCCCAGCGCGAGGTTATACAGCCATGCTCCCTTCATCTGCTCTGCACGTCTCTGTTGCTCCATTGCCTACAGAAGGTGTAGGAGAGAAGTCAGAGTAAAAGGGCGATCTGGCGACACAAAGACCATTGTGGCCTCCTTCTTTTAGCCCAAGCCCCGTGTGAGCACCGCCTAGGTGGCCAGTTTTGTGTGAAGTGCTGAGACGCATGGGAAGGAGAGACTGGTTTCACCCTCCACCAGTAAGAGTGTGTGGGCTGGGGCGGGAGTGCGGTAATGAACGGCACCGGGAGTCCCGTTCTTTGGAAAAGAGGAGCTTGAAATATTCGCAGTGTGTGAGGCACTCCACATGCATAATCCTACTTAATTCTCACAGTAATCTTAGGAGGTGAAGGCAAGTATTATAACAGGGTGCAGCCAAGAGGGGGGCTTGGAATGGGGTCCAAATAGGGATTTGGAATGGGATCCAGAACTCAAGGTGTCCAGGAAATGTTAGAAAAATATATAGGATGTCCTCATCCCCCCCCCCCACAACAAGTGTGAGTTGGGGGAAGGGACACATGGAGCAGGACCATGCAGAGCTATTTTGCACAGCCACAGCTTTGCAGCTAACCTCTGGCATTGTCATTTAACACATCTATGACGTTTTACTGGTTGCATAGATATGTTAAATCACTGTGGCCATGCTTTGAGCCAGGGGGATGGAAATGACTTCCACCCAAGATGTAACTGGGAGGCAGCTCCCCCTGGTTACAGCGCCTGCGTAAGAGCTTGGAGATGATTGGCTCTATGCCATGAGGCCACACCTGCGCAGACTTACGATGGCAGCCCAGTAAGGCTAGAAGAATACGGGAAGGCTGGCAGGTGTAACCGATTATAGGGGGAGTTGGGAATGGGGCTACAGAGGACGGTTGGCATGGGGATTTAAATCCCAGGCATGGCAGCCATGCAAGGGGAGAACCACGCAGCTTTGGCAGAGTGGGAACCCTGAAGCTTTGATGAGAGAGGACCACATGGCTTTGGGGTGCTCCCTTTTACCATGTGGCTTAGGAAGCAGGAGAGACTTTGCCTGGGAGAAAAGGGGAGAAAGGACTCTTGCTGGTGGACCATGAGAGCCACATGGCTCTGGATTAACTGGAGATCGTGGCGGCGACACAGCGGATGGTGCCGCGAGCCCGAACCACAGACTTCTGCTTCTTTTCCTGAGATATGGTGCCCCGGACTAGGGCAGATGGAGAAGGAACGACTGTGTGCGTCTGTGGGTATCCTAAAGGATTTTAATATTTTAATGAAGACATTAAGTCACTATTCTAAGTCTGTATAGCTTTAAATAAATGTTTTCTTTCCTTTTCACAAATCTCTGGCATTGAGAGATGTCTTTCTTCTAGTGGCAGGCATAGCAAACCTAGTGGCAGGCATAGCAAACCTAGTGGGTCCTTTCAGTAATAGTATAAGGTACACCCCACCCCAGATCTGTTCTGTAACAGTATCACCCACTTCCAAAGCAACTGAGGCTTGGGAGACCTGTCAATTACCTTCCCAGTAAAGGCCCAGTCCAGCATTTCCACCCCGAGTTTGGGCCCGGAGCCTTGAAACCACCATGAGATGCTGAGTTGAGTAATGACCTTCAGCTACTTAGGAAAGGGGGCTCGAGGGAGACGGTGGGATAAGAAGGTCATCTGGGGAGGTGAGGGGGGAATAACACGGGGCAGTCCAGGCAGTGCCCCGCCCCGCCCCATGCCGCTAGGCTGGCGCAGGAAAAGAGGCGTCGCTCAGTCTTACAGTGTCCGGGGATGAACTGATCTCCAGGTACCCTGGTCCTGATCAGAGAGTCTCTCTCCTTCTGTGCCAAGGAGGGGAACCCCGTATTTCCCTGTCCTCCCCTGCGTGGGGAGGACACCTCTGCCGTCCGCTCACCTGCACCCCTGGCCGCCGGAGTTCCTGGCTCACTTAGATAGCCTAGAGCGCAGGGGCGGCTGTGTTGCTGGCTCTGCCCAGTCGCCGCTAACGTTTTGTCAACCACTCTGTGAACTTTCCCAGCCCTTGGCAGTGGCAGCCCGCGCCCCTGAAATCCGAAGGGAAAACAACACCATCGACTTTTTACCATCGACAAGGAAAAGGCGATGGCTCTCGGGGCGGGCCGCCGTTCACAGTGAATCCCATAGCACTGGTTCCCGGCAGCCCTCTTCCCGGTACCGCACTGCACCGCTGTGGACCCTGCTGTGGATCCCTCCGCTTTAGACGCCTCGAGAATGAACCCTGAGGCCTGCAGCCCCCAGATCACCAGGGGCTTGAGCAGGGTGCCCGGATGGAGGACCCACTCGTCTGGAGAGTCGTGATCAGCTGGAAACCACAAAGGAACTGAGCCCTGAGGTGGCAGGGGTTGGGGTGAAGGACTGCAGGAATATCTGCCAGTGAAATCATCTTTCAAACGAGCACGCGGCTTTGCTGTCTTAAAAGCACTCTTATCATGCATATTGGTTTTTGGAGACAGGCAAGCATGCGTGTGCACCGACCAAATTGATTGAAGACTCAGATTACTATTGAGTTCATTTTACCGCTGAGGCAATTGCTCTGGCGGAGCCGAGGCCTGGGACCTCACTGGTCAGTCACGGACCCCGATGACCAGACCCTTTATTTATTTATTTTTTCACCCTGTGTCGTGCACCAGGCACGTCCTAACAGTGCCATTTTTGATGTTCTCCACACACCCCCAAGGGCGCACGAGGGGTCAGAAGAGACACAAGCCCCTCGCAAACGCAAGCCCGACCCCTGGCAGGACCGCAGCGTCAAAATGGGTCAATAGTTATGCCTAGCAACCTTCACAATATCCTTTTAATTAAAATCAATGGGGAAATAAAACATGCATTAGGACGCCCTCGGGATCAGTCACCTCAGGAGATGGGAAAGACTCCGAGGATGCACTCGCTGTGAGCAGGGCGGACACGCGGCCCCTCGGAGTGGGCGTTTCCCTCCGCTGTCTCCACCCGATGGACGCTTTCATTCAGTGCTACTGTGTTGTTTTCTTCCATCTGGTGCAAGTTTTTTGAGACAGGTATTAAACATAAAACTCTTAAAAAGTCAAATAGTATGTTCATCAGGTCAAACTATTACCTAGGTTTTCAATGGGGAAACTGGCAACACTAGGGGACATGGGTTTCGCTGGGACAGCTCTGCCTCCAACCAGCAGATGACCTGGAAAGGGTCCTAGGCAATGTCTCTGAGTCTCAGCCACGCCTCCTCCGAGATGAGATGACTAGGCTGCACCCTAGAAGGGGCTTGCTGGATCCCTGGGGGTATTTTACTAGACAGATGGTGTTAAAAATCAGAGCCACCACTGCTCATCGACCGCTTGCTGGGGAACTCGCTAACGACCTCCACCACGAGTCTGTGAGATGGCTTCCACAACTATTCCCATTTCACAGCTGAGGATATGTAACTGGAGGGACGGAGTCATTCCCCAGTGTCACCCTGATGGTCGGTGGCAGAGGCTGAGTATGGTCAGGACCATGAGATTCTCCATTGTCACATGCCACCTCCAGAGTCTATGGAGAGTGGGAGGAACTCGGATGCCACCTCTTTGATTTCCGAGGACTTGGAAGTACCTTCTCCGGGCCCTGTCCAGCCAGCAAGTTTCTCTAGAGCTCCCCCCGTTTGCGGTGGCTTCCCTTAACCTCAGGAAGCTTCCAGGGGTTCAGAGTTCACCAAACCGGGCCTGGTCCAACTTCCCTATACATCCAGCTCCGGTTTCAAAGGCTTCCACGCAGGCAGGCTTAGCAGTGACAGGTTAAGGTGACCCGAGAATAGAAGGCAATTTAACACTGTCCTCTCTGGCCCGGCCAGGCAGATTAAACACCAGATATTAGCACTTTATAAAACCCAAGCGTCACAGAGGTATTTTTGTTTGTTTGCCTTTCTCAGGCAGCTAGGCTCCTCTCGAGTTGCAGGAAGGGGCTCTCTGGGGCTCCCAGAGGACTCTGCTGTGGTTAAAACGTCCCTTCCTTATCTCACTTCCTAATCTCGGGAGAGGGATTTGAGGGCCCTGGGCACTGGTTTTTCCTCTTCAAGGACCTGCTAGTGCCGAACTAATTAATGAAAAGGGCCTGGGGATAAGTTTCTTCAAAAATTATGGAATGTCCTAATCAGACGGGCAAGCAGAGGCTTGACCTCCGGGTCAAGAGGTCACTCTCAAATAATACGATGAATTCAACTATTACTGTCATTTTCGTGTTACTCCAAAAGGGTGACAGAAGAGGTTAGAGAAGGCCACAAAGGGCAGGGGGACGCCCGTGTTTCTGCTCTGGGGACGATTGGGGAAGAGCCTTCCTCTGCAGTCCCCAAGTCTTCACGACCCAGCTGCTTGTACGTGATTTTTACCTTGTCGGTTCCCATTACTCAAAAACTCATCACTAGCTCTCTCTTCCATGGGCTTTGCTGTCCCTGGGCCTGGCTTGTCCCTGGGCCTGGCTTGTCCCTGGGCCGTCTTCTCCATCTCCACCCACCTCACTGCTCTTCCTCCCGACCCTGGCTATGCCCTCACTCTCCCAAACCCCTGTTCATCTTCGAGTGCTTATTTTAATGATAAGTTATCCAAAACCTATTTTTGTAAAGTTTGGAAAATTTCTCCTTTTGATAAAGTTCCTCTCATTCCTCCTGCTAAGTAAAAACAAAGAAAATCCTCAGGCATTACGTGTATAAAACCAACAGGAGAAGACTGGAACAGATAGAAGAAGGCAGACCAGCTAGGAACTTCAGGCTCCAAGGAGCAACATGGCAGTGAGTTCCCTGGGCTTTCCCGTTGCCTCGTGTATCCCAGACTGGAAACCGAAGGAGCTGGAACACTGGAGTTGTCAGCAGGTACAGAGAATGCCAGCTAGAGGGCCAGGAGTTGCACCCTTGCCAGAAGGTAACAAGCAGTCCCCGCCCACCCTGTCCCACCACAATATCAGTGGGGACCACGGAGAGCCCAGACTTGGGACTGGCTCTGCAGGAAGAGGGCATTGTCCCCACTCCCTCACCTGGGAGAATGCCCGGTGAGAGTCAGGACTGCCCCCACTGTGCAGCAGTGACAGACCCACCTGCTTCACTGTGATGTCATGGGAGGGAAGGTCCGGTAGGTGCTAGAACCCCCCAAAACCCTGCCGCAGTGACGGGGACTACCCAAGACACAGTCAGGAGTCAGTGGAAGCCAAATAAAAAACTGGGTCCTTCTGCACCTGGCAGTGACAAGTCAGTGTCCTCCCTCCTCCTGCCAGAGTTGAGTCAGAAGAAACTGATAAAACAGCAGATTTAAATAACGTCCGGAGTCTTCTCACATTATATCCAAATATCTATGTTTTAGTGGAAATATATATATATATATATCATTCACATACCAAAGAGCAGGAAGATCTCAAGCTGAGTGAACAAGGCAATCAAATGAGAACATCTAGATGACAAAAACTTTTCTGACAAAGATTTTAAAGCAGGCAAAATAAAAAATATTTTGCCAAACAATTGTAAACAAGCTTAAAACAAATTTACAAAAATAAAATAAAAAATGTAAGAAATTCATGGCAGTAAAAGAGAGGACGTGAAGAACCAAATAGCAATTTCTAAATTGAAAAATCCCATAGTCGATGTAACCGAGTCAATGTATGGGCTCACAGCAGACTGGAAGGAGCAAGGAAAGAACGAGGGAACTTGAAGGTAGAACAAGAGCGATCGTCCAATCCGAAGAGAGGGAAAATAAACTTTCAAAAGTGAGCCTAGTCTCAGAAAGCTGTGCGACTTTAATAAATGATCTAATATTCAAAGTTCTGGAAGAAGAAGAGAAAGAAAGCAGGGTTGAAAAGTACTTGAAGAAATAATGACTGAAAAATTGCCAAATTGTGCAAAAGACACAAACCGCCAGATTCGGGTTAAACTCAAAAAGATCCGCAGGAAGACACATCGCAGCCGAACTCCTGAAATCTGAGGACAAAGGAAACAGCTGTGAAAGTGCTGAGAGAAGCGTCGTTGTTCCTGCAGAGAAAAAATAATGTGTATGATGTCTGTTTCTCTTCAAAAGCCAGAGAAGTGATACAACATTTCAACAGCTGAAGAAAAAGACTGACAACCCAGATATCCATATCCAGTGAAAATATCCTTTAGGAATAAAGGAGAAAGCAAGATATTCTCAGACAAATAAAACCTAAACCCTGACCAATGGAGCTGCGCTGACCAGTGTGGCTCAGTGGTTTGTCATCCCACAAACCCAAAGGTCACCAGTTTGATTCCCAGTCAGGACACATGCCTAGGCTGCTGGCTTAGTCCCCATTTTTGGGCACCTGCGAGAGGCAGCCAATCAATGTTTCTCTCTCACACCAATGTTTCTCTCCCTCTCTTTCTCCCTTCCTTCCCCTCTCTCTAAAATTGAATAAATAAAATCTAAAAAAAAAAACAAACAAACTAAAAGAATTCATTGCCAGCACACCTGACCTAAAAGAATGCCTAAAGGAAATTCTCCAAACAGAATGGATATGATTGAAGAACTATTGGAGCAAATAGGGAAGGAAGAAAGTACATACTAAACCAAAAATCTGGGTACCTACAGCAGATATTTCTTCTCTTGAGTTATCTACATCATGTTTGATAAAAACTACAAACTGTTGATGTGGTTCTAAATGTGTGCAAATACTTAAGCTAATTATACTCTAGGGAGAATGAAAGGACGCAAAGGTACTAAGTTTTACCAACTTCACCTGCAGACTGTGTACGTAGGGTGTAATACCTAAAGCCACCACTAGAAGTGGCGGGGGGCTGGGGGAGGGGGACAGGGTAAAGAGAGGGAGAGGGTGATGGAAGGAGACTTGGGGTGGCGAACACACAGTACAGTGCACAGATGATGTGTTATAGAATTGTGCTCCTGAAACCTGTACACTTTTATTAACCAATGTCACACCCATAAATTCAATTAAAAATTAAAAAAAATAAAAATACTGCAGAGAGACTCAAAAATATTCTATAACTGAAAGGAAGAAAGCACACTGTGCCTGGATCGAAGGGCTAACTTCTCTACAGAGAGGTGTTTGACCTCTTCCGAGGTCACCCACAGCAAGGAAACGAGCGGCCACGCCATCGTGCCACCTGATGAAACTGCTGCCCAGCCTGCGCTGTCCAGGAGTCTTGGACAAGAACCTGGAATGATCTGTGCGTGTTTGAAACAAAAAAGACACTTGGTAAACCTAAGCACAGCTCCTTGAGAAGCTCGAGCCACGCTGAAGGTGGTTTTTCTGAAACCCACTTCTTCTAGTTCCGACGGCTTCTCACCCCGTCGAGGCTGGAGAGAAATCCTGTTCCCCCACATCACGACACCGGAAGGGAAAAGTTCCCACATGCACCGTTTTCAACCTCCACTTCCAAAACTGGAAACCCGTAGCCTCCTTCCGATCATATTAAAAAGAGGAAAAGCATTTTGCGTGAAAACATGTTTTAACTGTGTTTGTAACACTCAATAAATAAATTACAGGTTTTATATCATTCAGAGAGAGCTGCCAGTGATTTATTCAGTTATTAACTTCGCACGCTTGGGAGCATGAATTAAATGTCGGCCCGCGTGGAAGGCCCGGGGATTATCAGCCGGAAGGGCCACCGTGGTGCTGGGGCGGCTCCACGGGCATTTGGGGGAAACAGGAACAGTTTGGCAGGAGCCGGCGAGGGCAGACGGTTCTGTCCTGTCCGTTTACAGCAGCTTATAAATTCCATAAAAAGGAAATGAATTATGCATTATTGAGTTTCCATAAGGTCACCCAGTGCACTCTGACCCCTCTCTTTTCTCATTTGGCTCAATTATTAGATGAAATGACAGATTTGATCTCTTTTCAAATTGTATTAGAAAGGGTCTCTTTATTTCACCCTACAGCGGCAGTCAGCCGACAGTGCTGGGCAAGCGCATTAATTATGATTGATTTAGAGTGTCTATGGGGTGATTATTTCTAGAATTCTACACCCGAGCCAGAACCTTTTGACCTATTTCAGGCCACACAGCAAATTAATCCATAAGAAGATTTAAGGGAAGCCTGCTCAGGGCAGCGGTTTCCCTCCTATATTTGCAATCAAAACATTTAAGACACTCCGGGCGATCCAGAGGGATTGAATTACTGGAACACTCCATGGTGAAGACATCGGACAACCTGACAACTCCACTGAAAAACATCGTGTGAATAATAACCCAAAATGGCTCTGGGTTAGCTGCCGCCCCCCGCCCCCCAAAGAGGGAAAGACTTAACTCCTAACTCTCTCTGCTCTGAGCTAACAGGGCAGGAAGGGGGGGGGTCTGTTTTATGGGATTGTGAGTTTGTCACAATTGGAATTTCAGAACAGCGTGTCTGTTGTTGGGACATTCAATCTCCCACTCATCATTCCAGGGGATTAAAAATGACAGTACTAATTAAAGAAGGAAAGGAAGGAAACCACTGTCGGTCCCATGCATATGCTTGAATTCTAATAAGGCTCAGAGGGGGAGCAAAAAAGAAAGTTGGGGAGGTCTCATTGTTAAGAGTTTCTTTCTAAGTACGGAAAAGCATCCCGTAGATTCATTCTATTTAAAAAGGGGGCATTTGACCCAAATTGCCATCTCTGAGTTACTTGATCCCAGTAAGGACTGAAGGGGAGAGTTTCTAGAATGAATGGCAGCTGATCGATTAACTCAGGCCAGCTTCCTGCCATCCAAGGCCCCCCCCTCCAGATGGTGGAGAAGAAGAAGAAGTTGGGTAAGGCCTGAGGAATTCCTCTCCACAGCACTTACGAGCTGTGTGACCTAGGGCAAGGAACTTGACCTCTCTGATCTCTGCCCTTTTTTTTTCCTATGGGGTACAAATAAAACCTATCTCGCTGCAGAGTTGTAGTGAGGATTAGAGACCATGTGTGTTTAGAGAAACAGAAATATTTTATTGTTCTTATTTATAATCCTCCATTGCCATTTATGGAGGTAGGTCATGGGAACTGAAGAATCTTTTCTTTGCTGAGCACAAACAAATTTCTATTCTCAGACTTGCAAACAGCATTAAGTGATAGAAGGAGCTAGAAACTGAGGGCTGTGTGGCTCAGCGGAAGAAAAAAGGAAAGATAAGTTCGGGGAAGGAGCTTGGATTCAGGGGTCTTACAGGCTTGAGAACAATTGAGGAGAGAGACCTGGTATCCAGTGAACAGAGGAGTGAGATGGGGGGACATCTTAGGAAAAGACTGGGTACGCTGTGTCAAAAAAACAAAAACAAAAACAACCCTTGGGTGAAATACACAATGCTCACTAATGTTTTGGTATAAGTGGGCTTCTCCAGATGAATGAAAAATTCTCCCGGCTTAGCAAGCAACAAAGCAGAGGCTATGGCTGACGACAGCTCACAGAAGGTTCTGGATCCAACATCCTTAACCAAGAATGTGACCACAATCATTGTAGTCCCATCAGCTTTTGTTCTGCTCAAAAAATGTCCAGAGCCCATGGTCTCCTTTTGAGACTGTGAGCGGTGACACTGCCACTGGCTTACCTGTGGGCCAGGGGTGGTTTTCTTGGACGTCAGGGCCCCCACTTGGAAATGTGGGACTCCGTGACTCTCTGTTCCTATTCTCTGTCCCTATGGGTAGTTTTATATTTACACAGGAGGCACCAAGGTTTTTTAATTGTCTTCAGGGACCAAGTAGATTAACGTAAACGAATGACATGGACCGGATGTAAAACAAAAGGGAATGGTAGAGATTGTAGCAAACTAGAGACTTTATGCATTGCCAGGAAGCACTCAACTTTGCCCTGGTTGGGTGGCTCAGTTGGTTGTAGCATTGCCCCCTAAACCAAAAGGGTTCAGGGTTCAATCCCCAGTCAGGACACATGCCTATGTTGCAGGTTCGATCCCCAGTCGGGTGCATATGGGAGGCAACTGATTGGTGTTTTTCTCTCTCTTTTTCCCTCTGTCTCTCTCTAAAATAAACAAACATAGTCTTGGGTGAGGATTTTTCTTAAAGTGCTCAAATTTAATTTTTTATAGAAGCCTTTTGCAGACCCAATTCTGCCCTCTGGGGACCCAGAGGCCCAGGCTGGGGTGTTTAGAACTCGGTTGGCTGATCAAGCCCACAGTTCAGCCGCCTTTGCCCCCACACCCCTGACTCATAAACACAAAGCCGACAGTCACATTCGCTTCTGGAAAACCCGTTATACTAAACTGAGCCATTGTGGGGCAGCCAAGCTGTCATTATCCCGAGGCCTGGTCATCAGTTACACAGCTAATAAGGGCCTAAGGACCGAGCAGCACGTCGGTGGCAGTTCTTGGGCTGGCTTGCAGAGTTCTCGGATGATTACATAACCACCAATGCATGTGGCTTAATGAAAGCTGAAAAAATAACCCACACAGGCGCATGGCTGAGAACTTTGTGGGGTGGCCGGCGTGACGTAGTCAAGCTCGGAGACGGGGGAGGAAAGGACATATTTCGCAACATGGAGGAGACAGCTCCCACCACTCCCAGGCTGAGGCAGGTCTGCCTCCGGTGGTTCTCTGAATGGCCTGGCGGGGTGGGACCGCCAATGGACGGCTCGCTCATTGTGAGCATTTGGATGGGGGACCCAATGAAGAAGATCCAAAAATGAGGAGACAGGAGCCACGACTCAGAGGCTCTTGGGGCCAGAATGTCAAAAAGCTTCAGGCAGCCTAGGAGACAGTGGGAGCCACTATCGCTAAGGCCAAAGGAACCATTCCCTGAGCAGTTACCCTCAGCAGAGCCATTTGCAGGGCATGGTAGGAGGCAGAGGTGAGGGGAAGAGGGCTCCACCTCGACCAGGTCAGCAGTCCCTGGGTGACAGGGGCAAGGAGAGGCGGTGTGTACCCAGAGCCGGAGAGGGGACTGTTGGGTTTGCTAGGAGGCAGCTGGAGGGGTCAGCGAGAAGTCTGAGGACTCGGCTCTGGAGGCAAAGGGGCGAGAAGGGCAGAGAGAAGATGGCAGAGCCCCTTGGGGTTGAGACACTCCAATTTGAGATAAATAGCTAGCTTTTACTGAGCTCTCCCAACATGCCCGGTGACTTGGAAACATTTCACATGAATTAACATATTCAGAATAACAACGCCCTTCTGAGGCCAGTTGTTATCCCTGTTTTACAAACAGAAAACCAAAGAGAGGCACCTGGAGCTTCAGCCGCTTTCCCCAAGACTCTCATCTAATCTCTTGCAGGGCTAGCTTAAGACGCTGCACTGCTCCGGGCGGGCCCCGGTGGGCGACAGTCCCAGGACTGCTGAGCGGGGGTGTGGGGGGGGGAGTTTGTAAGATGGCTCGGAGGAACAGGACCAGGAGGAAGATGCGGGCAGTCCAGAAGCAGCACTGGCTGGGGAACAAGCTTCTGGGTCAGCAGGGTGGGGAGGAGGGAGGCTCCAAAACATCCTCAGGGGACAAAGGGGAGGTCCGGACCAGGGCCTGGGGAGAAGAAAACCTTTTCTTATTTTATGACTTTGCCCAAAGCACGTCCCACATCTTGGAAGCAGATGAGGATGCTGAGAGCAGAACCTCCAGGCCAACAACGTCTTCCCACTGAGTCAGACAAGGGCGGGCAAGACAGTGGTCACCGGACGCGGGGCAGGCAGCAGCTCTGCGCTCGTCTCCTCTGTCCGGGGCCCACGCACACAGGCCTTGCATCGGGGAGTCCTTTTCTCGCCAGATTTCGGTGGACACCCATGGCTCCT
Source organism: Tonatia bakeri (assembly GCA_004024845.1). Classification (NCBI taxonomy): domain Eukaryota; kingdom Metazoa; phylum Chordata; class Mammalia; order Chiroptera; family Phyllostomidae; genus Tonatia; species Tonatia bakeri. Next base: position 127,883 of record PVIA01003228.1, on the reverse strand, counting down.
CTCTTCCTCAAGGTTCCATCTCAGTCTCTTGGGCAGGGCAGGAGTGTGTGGGGAAAAGATGCCACAGATCTGTGAGGTGTAGGACAAGGCGTGACTAAAAGGCAAATGGCTTTGACCACGTGCGGGGAGAAGGCAAGGCGAACAGCGGAGTTGGCGGAGGTAGGTGACAGGGAGAAGGAGTGGGGCTCAGGGGAGCCCTGTGCTGCCAGCAGCCACAGTGTCTCCTCTCCTCTTCCTCACCTGCAGAGTGTGGTAGTTGCAAAGTTGGCAAGTGACTGTTCCCCCGGGGTCTGCCCGAGCCCCTCCAAGCTTTGTCCCACCCAGTGGACATTGCCGGACCACAGACTACAGATGTGCAGACAACATGCGAGAGACAAGACCTCAGGCCAGCCGCCCCCACTCATCCAAGCCCCGCTTCCCCCGCCGGTAGGGGCTTCCCTGGGAAATGAAACCAAAGCGGACCTGGCCCTTGCCCTTTGGGTGACACAAAGAAAAAGCTGCCGATGAGGAGGGGAAACCCTAAGACATGCTCTGCCTGTCCTCTGGGCCCTGGAAGACATTGACCTGAGGGGACAGCAGGTGATGTCAACGAACTCCCGGTGCCAGACCCCAGGTGACCCTGGGGGACCATCACCCCAGGCCTCACAGGAGGAGCGCCAGTCTAGTGCAGCCAGAGTTTGCTGGGCGCTTCCCTGATATGTAAGGTTGGCAAATAGTTGGTTTAGAAAACATGGCCAAACAAGGCGCTTCTGCGGGCCTGATCGGGTCCCCAGGCCACCATTCAGTGATGTCCCGGGTCACTGCCTCAGTTGGCTCCAGCGATGCTGTAGTAACAGCCCTCAGATCTCGCCGGTGGAGCCTAATTCTGCAAGCTCCATGCCCAGCATGGGTGGGTGGCTCGGGGTCGAGGGGCTGGGCTCAGCTGGAGGCTCTGTGCAGCGTGGAAACCCAGGGGCCCACCGTGAAAACGCCACCACCTCCCCATGGACACGCGGCAGATGGGGAATTGCCATAGGCTCTTCCAGCCGCCACTGGACAGGCAGTGCTTCCGCGCTTGCCATTGGTCAAAGCAAACTGTTGGTCCCACCCACCCAGATGAGGTGCCTGGAGAGAACATTGATGCATGCTAAAACGGGAAGACGAGAAAATCCAGTTCATTATAACAAAGGTCCTCACCCGTTTAAGATGGATGCCATTTTTGTTTCCTAAGTCAGATGTTACTTTCAAGTGCAGGTGCTTTGCAGAGAATTAAGGAACTTCAAACTACTCCCCGGTCTTTCCCGCCACTTCCGCCCGCCCGGCACCGCCCCGCTCCCGCCCTGCGGGTTTGGTGCAGATGCTGAAGACAGGGTCTATGCACTGTTGTGCGTCGAGGCCAGGGAAGCAAGAAACACGTGGTCCTGCCCACACGGTCTCCACCGGCAGGGCCCAGTCCATTCTCTGTAACGTCCTGTCTGCCACCAGGGAGAGCCCCGGTCCTCGGGCCCTGCTGCGAGATTTGCTCTCCTGGGTACGTTTCATGGAGTTATTTCTACATAAGCATGCGTGTGCCGGAGCTGCTCGCCAGCCCAAAGAATCGTCCCTTGTGACTGCCATCCTCAAACGGGCTCCAATTAGACACTGCTTAATGGCGCCTCCAAATTGACTGTCTGTCCAAGATTCCACAATGCATGGGAATTCTCCCCGAGATCATTCCTGCTTTTCCCATCCTCAGAACAAGGAGGGGAAATAATGCATGATTGAAAACTAGCCACCAAATGTTAAAAAAAATAAATTTAGTTGTGCTGCTTTGAAAACTTATTGCACAGCTGGGGGCATTTAAAGAACTTAATTAACAAGCTTTGGCTGCAGTGTGCCCCCTCTTTGGGAGGGGGAAAAATCACAGTTAAGATTTGTCCAATTAAATTATAGGAGAGCTGGATTCAAAGAGAGAGAGGGGGGAGGTTGGGGGACACCCTCCTAATTTAAAAAGATTTTTAGTCTTACGGGGGACCTGGGGTCTGATTATTTCGGTGTTAAGTTGTTCCTCAGAGCTCCCACAAACTCATAGATGGCTTCAGAATTTTTAACCCAAATGTAATTATAGGTTTTGATAATCAGGCTTTGGTTAAATAAAGTCCCTTCTTTCCTGTAAAAACTCGGGTAGGAATATGCTGTTATAAGGAAGCTCTCTTAACCCCCCCCCCTTTTTTTCACTTCAATGGAGAATTCCACCTGAGCCAGAGTCAAGGCCACTGCCTAATGGTTAGTGGGTTAGTGGGCCTGGGAGCTTCGGCCTTTGTAGACCTCTTCCTAAATAAAAACGAATTAAAAAATGATATTTTACATTGTGTTGTCATGACAGTAATGGTAATCCAGGCTGGGTTCTTTCTTATACAGTTCATTATTGCATTCATTTTATTTTCTCCTCACTTACAAAGAAATTAAAATTCAAGCATTCATGGGGACCCCTGAAAGTATGGTGGGCCCAAGACACTGCACCTCAGAGGTAAGTCAGCCCCGCCCAGAATTCCCACAGTGAGCCCAAAGAGGGACCTCAGGGTGCCAGCTGAGAACGGGTTCAAAAATAACAGTGACAGTGAGACAATTCGCAGCACCGTGATTCATAACAGCTAAGCTCTTATTTTTATAGCAGACTCACCGCCCAGTCTCCCAGCCTATGCCCCCCACCACACACCAAAAAAAAAAAAAAATGTTATTCTGACATCATTGGTCTGAAAGAATACCCCGTACAGTACGCACTCTCGGAATGGCAAGTTTTCTGCCTTTTCCTGGGGGGATGTTCAGCCAAAGACACAAATGCATAAGGGCGGCATTACAAAATTCATTTGTGGAAGCTGGCCCCCTACTGTGGAATTTTCAATTATATATATCTAATTATGGCTGTCAGTTGATGGGTTCAGAAAAGACATTTTGGGGCCCCCCCTCCTTTTTTTGTCTTTTCGTCATCTCTTCTGTTAGAATGATTATAGCACACTTACACAACTAATTGCCTTACTGCTGATTAGTGATACAATTATGCAGACCCGGCTCCTTGTGTGAACAACCATCTGCAGAGAAAAAAAAAGTGACACTATTCAAAAACTATCCATAATTTAACCAATGTTATTCCAATGCACTGAGCCCAGACAATCGACTGGCCTTCATATTTCATACCCACCCTGGCAAGAGGAGGCTGGGTTTTGTGTGCCCAATTCACCTCTTTAGACACACTGTGAATCGGGAAGAAAGAGGGGAGAAGAAAGTCCTTCAAATGTCAACCCATAGTGGGGAACTGAAGCGTGGTTAACGTCCATTCCTCCTTTGGGTAATTTTTCTTCAAATTTTATACCACTTGGCAATTTTTTGTTTCCTTTCAAACTGCTGAGAAAGTGCAGATGTTTCTAATTCCCAAAGTAGGCTTGGGTGTGCTGGGGTTTTGTGGACTGGGCTCCCTGGTCTTTTTTCTCTTCGTTTTCCCCATACTGTTGTGTGTGTGTGTGTGTGTGTGTGTGTGTGTTTTAAGGGGGGAAAAATAAAGAGAAAAGAGACGGGGTTTTCACAGAATTGAAGGACGCTGGCTGACATATGACGTTTCAGTAAAAGTGTGTCTTTTGTCCCCTGAGGCAAAACGAACAGGACACCACTCTCTGAGGTCTCGGCCTCCCGGAGAGCACAGGTGGATGGCGGAAGGCAGGATGCTGTTTGCTACAAGGAAGGAACAAAGAAGTATCCCGGGCTTGCTCAGTGTGCGAGGTGGGATCGGCCCTGCCCACGTGGGGATGAGAGGGGCCCGGGATGGGGCAGGAAGGTCCCAAACTGTGAAGCGAGTGCCAAATTCTCCTCTGATTTTAACACTGGGGGGTTATCAGGGCAGAAAAAGAGTGAGGGCTCAGTAGGGCCAGGTTCTCCTCCATTTGAATATTGAGGCAGAATGACTCCCTAGGGCAGGTGGCGGGGTTGGACCTCAAAGGCAGACACTCGAGAGAAGCCCATGGTTCGTCTGGGTCACAAGCAAAAGGAAAGATGAGGAAGGGAGGCCTGGTCCTTCGTGTGGAGCAGCCTCATCTCAGGGTGAGACAAGGGCTTGCGCACTGGAAGCGTTCCCCAATCTTGGCTTCCCTGAAAGACATCCCCATCTTTGGGACCATGGAAGTCAGCATGGCCTCCCTGAGCCAGCCAACCCTGCTCAGGCTCTTCCCTCGGTGTCTTCTGTTGGGAGTTCTGCAGAAAGGAAAGCCTGATACCCTTTGCTTTGCTTCGCTTTGTTCCAAAGCAGAAGTTTCTATCTCCTGCTCCCTCTGAACTTCTCAAAAACAAGGCCTCCGAGGACTGTCAGGGCGCTGCCGGTGTGCACCCTGACCTAGAAAAAGTAAATGCATGTTCGGCCAGTGCTGTTTTGTTGGATATGTGGTGATAATAAAATTAAAAATAGGAGTGAATATTTACGGAGCTCTCACAGGATGCCAGGCTCGTTTATGCACTTTATGTGAGTTGCTTCGTTCTGACCTTCACGAAACCTTCAGAGAGGAGGCTCCTTCAGATTAATAGACTTAAGTAACTAAGCCAGGACACACAGCTAATCGCCGGTAGAATCAGGCTTTCAACCTAAGCCCAGCGCCCTCCCAGGCCAGAGCTCTTAGCCACCAAACACCACCATGTCTTTGCGGTATGCGTTTGTACAGAGGGGGCCCGGCAACTCTGCTACCCAGAAGATCTGTTTAACAACCAATGGAGAGAGAGAGGAAGGAAAGACAGGAGAGGGAGGCAGGGAGGAAGGGAAAGGAAGAGGGGAGGGAGGGAGAGGGAGGCACTGCCTTGCAAAAGGTTAACAGAGGCTGAGCTTAGCTGCCCTGCTGTCTAATCACCGCTCTCCCCCAAGGGCCGAATGGCCCAATGACCTGGGGCCAGTTGGAAGTCAACTCCTATGTCTTCACCACAAAGGAGAGGTTTGGGGAAGGGTCAGAGTCTCTTTCCCAAGGACCCTTTCCCAGTCCCTCTAGCCAAGTCTGGCACCATCTTTTTATAAGGCTGGCACAGACCTCTCCTCTGAGTCACCAGGTGGGGCACCCACTCAGAACCAGCTTCAGTTCTTCGATCATTCCATGGGTGTTGTTTCTGCCGACGTGGTCAGAGAACAAGAGTCTCCTTTCTTCCCACTCCTCATTTTCCTCCGCCTCTCCCTTTTCTTCCTGCTCCTCTTTTTCTCTCGTTTCGACCTGAGGGTTAACTGAGTATCTGCTTTGGGTCAGCACAAAGTGTAGCCCCTACTTATGATTGTCCCATCTACTGAACGAGCCCAGTGGGACTGGATACATGCTTGGTCAGCTGACCAAAGGCAAAGTTCTTGCACTTGATTCTCACTGTGTCCCCTCTGGACAGAGAGTCTCGCAGGTAGGGGGATGGTGTCTCTGGAGGCTGGCAGCTCACGTGCAGGCAGGGGCTGGTAGGGGGAGAAGGCTGGATAATGGCAGAGTACGCACCGGAGATTGGGATGCAGTGGCTCTCACCCGAGTGAGGGAAGAAGAGTTTGCCCTGTTGATCTGAAGTAAGTGCCAGGGACCCAGGGCCCACCTAGAGCTCAGACACGGCCTGCTGGGCAGAGTGAGATACCTGAGAAACATGCCGTGCCCTTGAGGAGAAAGATGAAGGGAAAAGGCCCCGACAGATCTGGTGACTTCGCACCAAAGCTTTAGTCTTGTTTGCAGAAGTGCTGACACACCTCGGGCCCCGCCTCCCAAGAAGAATCTGGGGGAGAATCTGAACCCAGATCTTACGCCGCCCTTTCCCTTCCAGGCCCGGGGGCGGCCAGACTTGTGTGAGATAATCCCGAAGCTCAGATGATGACTCAGGTCACTCACTGTGGGCCAGGGGGCCTCTGCCTGACCCTTTGGTACTGTTATGTATCGGAGATGTGCAAAGGTCAAGGTTTGGAAGTGGAAGGAGCCTTGGAGGCTAATGAAGGCAACTCTTCACCCAGGGTGGATAAAAGCAGGTTCACTGGCCTTCTCAGCTGCTGGTTTTGTTTTCTTCTTCTCTCCTTTGTCATCCCTGGTTCACATGAAAGAGTCTGGGAGGCTGCTTCTCGGCCCTTCGTGCCCTCCGCCTCCTGAGGAGATATCCAATGTATTTCAGGGAGCAGAGGTAACCCAGACCCCTTGTCCATCCATGAAGCCAGGCAGCATTACCCAACCGCCCACCTAACCACCTACCCGTCCACCCCCACTCATCCATCCATCCATCCATCCGACACCAAATGGACCACCACATGCCGGGCACTGGCGTGAGCACAAATGCCAAAACACGGAGTAAACACCATCACTATCTTGCAGAAGAAGTGTGTGGTCTAGTGGGGGCAGAGACCCCACTGGGTGATGGCCAGAACCATAGTACAAGGTGTTAAGTGATACAACCGTTGTAACGCTAAAATAATATAAGATTCGTGAGCACTCAGTGTGTCCCTAGACCCAAGCCAAAACCCTAAGTAAATGAGTGTCATCTACTTCTGACGATGACCCTACGACATAGGCACCGCGATTGCTCTCATTTCACGCAGAAAGGAGGCTTCTATGCGGCACATGTCCAAGAGAGAAGGGTGCACTCCCGGGACCCCGTAGGACAGTCTGCGACCAGACCTTACGCTGTCAACCAGAGAACTTCTCCCCCGCTGGATGAAATCCTTGATGAATAAAGGACTCGGAAGAAGTCTTCAGAGTTTCCCCAGAGAGGGGGACATTTATGCTGAGCAGCAGATCACCGGACACAGAGAAAAGGCAAGGGCTGCGCAGGGAGCTGGAAGACAGAACCGGCCGCGAGCGTTCGGGGAGGAGCGAGCCCTCCTGCGCAAATGGAGCCCAGAGCACACGCGCGGGTGAGACGTCAGAAGGTGGTGAGGATGACGACAATGACGGTAACCATCACTACATCTTAGAGGGCGCCCGTTTGGCTGCGACGGGGCCTTCACTGTCCCTGCAACACCTGCAACGCCCATGAGAAAAGGAGCATCGCCTTCACTGGAGAAGTTCAAACTCGGAGCCTTCAGTGACTTGCTCAAGGTCACATAGCTGAATAAGCTTTTATGGTGAGAATGGTCTGATCCCCCAGTTCACGCACTTGGAGAGGTTAAAGTGTGAGTTCCACAGTTAGACATCCCGGGACATAAATCCCAGCTATGCCACTTAGTGGCAGTGTGGCCTTGGGCCAGTTATGAGACCTTGCTGTGCCTCAGTTTCCTCATCTGAGTGGCGACAATCATCGTTTCTATCCATCTCATCTGAGTGCTATTCCGATGACTTGTTGGGATAATGCCTGTGAATCACCCAGCACGATACCCGGCACTGTGTTTTTAAAAGGGTTGTTATTATTAACTTGGGGTCCACTTTGTAGGGACGTCTAAGCTCTATTTAAAGCAAGAGACCTAAGTGGGTGTCCGTGAGAAAAAGAGTTCAAGTTTTGATGGTAGAGCAGTTGCCAGCCACCGTGAGTTGGCCCCAGGCCAGCACTGAAAAGGGGACAGCTTTAACCAAAGGCATTGTTGGCTGACAGAAGCTCCAAGCTTCACTAATGATTCTGAAACAGCTCTCCAGCCCTCCTTTCAACGTCAACCGAACCGCCCTGGGGCATGCTGACCTTGGCCTGGGGATGATGCGATGGGCCTCTCCGGGCCAGGCCTCAGCCCCAGAAGGGGGGTGTTGTCTTGCGAGGAAGCCCTGCACCTGGGTTGGGGCCTCCTGGTCAGGGGAGCCCCAAGGCTTCGAGTTCTTACCGGTGCCATCGCACCCAAGTCCCCACCCTAGAGCTGGAGGCACAGTGCCCTCAGGCATGTGTGGGTTTTCTGTCACGAGTGAGCACACGGGCAGAAAGACAGCGCCAGGCCATTCGTATTTTCTCCACGGGAGAGTGTCACACTGCAACCTATTTTTATCCCAACCAGCACGCCCAGCCAGTCAAGTCAGGCGTCCCAAAGTTGTGTACAAGGGCAGCCAGACATAACTTGATTTATTCAGAAAAGGGCACTTGTCCCTGGCAACAAGCAAGGTGGCGCATTATCTTTGCTTAACAATATCTTGCTTCTGCATCGCAGCTGCTGTGGCCGCCGTAGTGGGGAGACAAGCTGTCTCCATTTGGGACCCCTCTCCCCACAGAAACAACCCAGACACAAGGGTTCAAGGGCAGATAATGGGTCTGGGAGGTGCAGAAAATGCAAGGCAAGGAGAGGGGATGTGAGCCAGTAAAGAAAGGCAGCTGAGAGAGGGTGTCTCATTCAGCCGGCTGCCACTGGGGGTGACCAAGCTCAATCCCTGGGGACCCCCCGGAATGGTGTGAGGCGGAGGCCTCAGAATGACCCCCCTTGGCTGTGATGGAGTTGGAGTATGGAAACATAGCCCAGGGCTGAGAGCTGCTGGGGGTGGGGCCGTTAGTTCCCTAGCACTTTGGGCCTACGTCCTAGGCCTGAAAGCTTCCGGAGGTGCTGGAGAAAGCCTCCCGGCCTGGAGAAGCAGAGGACCATTGGAGAGAGAGAAGGAATGCGTCGGGAGAGAAGTTCCTGAGCATGTGGACACGCACTGACCATACCTGCCCCATAAACCACTGGACAGCTGACGGTCCAACAAAATCCCAGAGCAGCGCGCTCACCCGGAGGGCAGTTGTGGAGCCGCCTCCCACAGCCACGGACGCCCTGATGCCCTGATATTAACAGGGAGCATCTGCCCCACCAGAGCTTTCCCCAGAGCCCCTGTACTCACGGGCACACTGTCAATGAACTTCACCATTGCAGGGGATGATGAGGAGAAATGAAAGCAAGAGCTGACACCCTATGACTTAGTGATTCTACTTTTTATTTATTTTTATTTTTTTCCTCACCTGAGGACACACTTATTTATTTTAGAGAGAGAAGGAGAGAAATACTGATGTGAGAGAGAAACATTGATCAGTGCCTCTCACATGCACCCTGATTGGGAACCCAAACCCGCAACCCAGGCCTGTGGCCTGAGGAGGGATCAAACCCGCGACCTTTCAGTTTACAGGACAACGCTCCAACCAACCGAGCCACACCGGCCAGGGCTATTTTATTTTGCTTCTTGACTGTCACCCCATGTAAGTATACATGCATGGGCACAAAGATGTGTGAACCAACTGCCTCATTTGTAGCAAACATTAAAAAGCATGGAAACGATGTAAATGCCCATTGACGGGGAAACGCATGCGATCCCGCAGCTGCGGTAAAGAATGGCAGTTCTGCACAGACAAACGTGGCCAAAATCAGTGGTGTGAGTGGAAAAATCTTGCTGCAGAGTGTTTTGTGACAGCTAGCCTCGTGTATGTAAAGGACATGTCGATGTTTATTAATTTATTCTTACATAGAATAACACGTATATATGTACACACTAAAAGATCATGAAGGAAACATGGCGAAGTATAACAGAGATTCTTTCTAGACGGAGAATAGAAAATGGTTTGAGGGGGATGTTCTCCTTCTTATCGATGTATTGTTTCAGTCCCTAACTCTGAACACGTGCTCCCGTCCTAGTTATGTAATTAAAAACTGTGAGTGACAGCTGACATCTTTTCACTGATCCAGAAGACTTTTCACAAGCAATCAAAGCAGGAGGAACGCCCGGCAGCTCGGAGCTGTCTGGGTCATTTCGGGTGGGGAGACGAGAATAGGTGCCTGCTCGTCCCCTGAGGCAGTCGGTGACCAGGGAGCTCGGAGTGATGGTCACATTCATGCTCTGGTCTCAAGGGAATACTGAAATATTGTCAGAATTTCTTTGTGAAAGGTGGCAGATTATGTGATGTCATTTAGAAAACTGTCCACTAAAAATAAGCAAAAATACAATAATGAAGGCCTGATACTGAATGGACAGTGTCTGGCTGTTTATAAAATTTGCTTATATGGACTAGGTATTTGCCCAACAATGCCAGGGAAGGGGGCGGTTGCTGTGAACTTTCTAGAAGGCTGCACAGACTCTGCTAGGCAGATGGTGTCATACCTAGTGATCTGCTGGCTCAGGGTAAAGGGACCCTGATGTGTTGGGTTTCTCATTTCCACGATGAAAATATTCCCCCCAATGTTTGATTTCTGGACACAAGGCACACCGTTCTCCAGCATTGCCTTCGTCCACGTGTAAGAGTTGTAAGTGGCTTTAAGATTTAACTGTGTCACCCTGGCTGGTGTGGCTCAGTGGGTTGAGTGCCAGCCCGTGAACTGAAAGGTTGCCTGTTCAATTCCCAGTCAGGGCACATGCCTGGGTTTCAGTCAAGATTCCAAGTTGGGGGCGTGCAAAAGGCAGCCAACTGATGTCTCTCTCACACATCAATGTTTCTCTCTCTGTCTCCCTCCTCCTCTCTCTAAAGATAAAATTTAATAAAAGATATAACTGTGTCTATTACCAGTACAAAGTAGCAAAAATAACTGATAAGTTTGACTGTTATTACCTTTGTTTTTATTTTATTTGTTTATTTTTTAATCCTCATCCAAGGACATTCTTTCATTGCTTTTTTAAAAGAGAAAGAGACAGAAAAGGGGAAAGAGAGAGAGAGACATTAATGAGAGAGAGAAGAATCAACAGGCTGCCTCCTGTACACTTCTGGACCGGGGATCACACGTGCCTGGATCAGGGACAGAACCCACAACCTAGATGATAGGCCCTGCCCAGGAATCGAACCTGCCACCTTTCAGCTACAGGACGACAGTGCAACCAAGTGAGCCACAGGGGCCAGAGCTACCTTTGTTTTTAACATGATCCATTTAACTGTCCGTGTATATCATTCCTCTTTTCCTAACGGTTGTGTTTAAAAGCCAATACACACAATCCTGCAGTTTTGCCTGTCAGCCCCTGAGCTGGTGGAGGCGGCCGCCAGCACACGCCCCACCCCCAGTAGTAGGAGCACACAGATTTCTATCGGAAACATTTCCACAGAGGATACTTCGAGTAAGGGGCCAAGTAGACGCTAATCAGCATTACAGAAAACACCGTGCTTGGCTCTAGAAATGTAAACAGACAGATTGTGTTTTCGCAGCAGCCGTTTCGGTCAGAGTGGTGCGCCCTAATTCCCCCAAGCAACTCGTTTGAGTGGGGAAGCTGGGAAGGATTAGAACTTCCCGTCTCGTGGTGAGAAGACGGGACCTCTGAGGTCCGATACTGGCCGGGAAGCCATATGGCATGAAAGGCTAAAGCTGGGGTGCAGTCCGCTCGGCCAGCAGCAGCGCTGTCTGCTTTGGAGTGTTTTTCTTCACATCAGGCGTTGTCCAGAATGAGCGGCCTCTGCTAAGCGTGTCTTCCTCGCCAATGCTGTTTTGGTTGCTTTATTACTCTTTTTTATTTTTTTTTAACTTTATGATCACTCTATCTAAGCACTTTCGAAGCGGGGTTATGTTCTTAGCTATGGGACACATGGAGAGTTATTGAAACAACCCAACCTAGTAACATCCTGTGCTCTCATCTGGGAAACGGAACGGAAGGGGCACTGCCCAGGGCCGTCACGGAGGACCATTTTGGCAGGAAAAGCAGGTGCACATTTGTTCCCGGTTTTGAGGCAGCTAAGCCCTAACGGGGGCAAGGTCGGGGAGGAAGCAGGAAGGGAAAGGAGAGAGCTGGGAGCGGGTGTGCGCCAGGTCTGGCAAACGCCAGTCTGACTGCTAAAGAGAGATTGACAAACACGAAGGAAATCGCGGCCACGCTCAGGGCTCAACTCATTTCTTTTTCCAGCCCCAAAAGGGGCACAGACATGGGGCTCAGGTCAGGCATGAGTGAAGCAGAAGAATTTGACTCTTCCCTCTGTGATCTGGGTGGCCCATGGGTGGGGGGCGGCCCGAGGCTGGCGGGGCTGGGGTAGGGGCGAGAGGGGATGCTTCGTCTGGTGGAGAGAGCTCCGAGGAAGGAAGGAGCCGGGGGCAGGCCAGCTCAGCGCCGTCTTTCATGAATAAACACTCTAATTGGGGACATCACAGATAATGGGTCTGACTTCTTTCACTGGAGGGCCAGATCGTGATTTGCTAATTGGATATTCCCGGGGTGGTGGAGGCGCCCTCACTGGCCTGGAGTGATTACTAGTTAATGGGGTTTTAGAAGTTCCTTTTCCAGACTGAGGCAGGGAGCGCGTCAAGGAGAGGGAGCCCAGCTCTGGGACAGCACGGGGTGGCACCAGGCTGCAGGAGGGCACCGGGCCTGGCATTGCCTTGGTGAGCTGGGTGCCACCCCAGTCCGTACCCCAGTACTGACCCCTTCCCTACAGGGGGATTTGATCCCACAGATAATGTGCCTCCTCAGATCTTTGCTCAAAGCAAGTACAGGGAAGGCCAGGCTCAGGGGACCAGCCAAACACCCGGACGGCTCTTCAAGTAAAGGGTGGAGACGCTGCTTCGGAGTCTCTGGATCAGAGCTCCAGTGAGAGGATGCACCAATGTTGGAAGCTGGTGCTTCCCATCTGCCCCCAACGGGGAGGCTGGCACCCTAAGAAGGGGACTCAGAGGAAGAGGGAGCCCCGAGAGCAGAGTGGGGCTGAGGTATCAGAGGTGGCACTCTGCCAGTCACTTTCCTGGAGTTCAAGGCTACACTGGGGTCCTTGGCCTGTCTTAGCAAACTACTGGGAAACAGAGGACAGAGGAACTAGGGAAGAGACAAGACGGGGCTGCGGGGGGCGGGGGGGGGCGGGAAGCAAGTAATCTGTCTACACCAAAGTTCATGCTAATGAAATGAGTTCTCATAAAGCAAAGGCCAGCTGCTCTGGCCAGAGCCAAGAGCATACTATGTCCCATAGAACAAACACCTGGTTTCTCTCCCCGCAAGAACGGAAGGCTTCCTTCTTGATGAAACTGGTGGGTAATTTAAGCTTTCTCCTTGGTTCAGGCACATTGGAGAGCAGCCCCCCTGCTCCATTAATTCCTGCCCCTTGGTCTCGTTTGTAGGGAATGGGGAATCACTTCCTAGGACTCAACCACCGCTCTTGTCCAATGATCATTCAATCATGGGTGGAAGGCTCGGGAAAGCCTCAGCTGCTGCCAGTTCCCGGCGTGTGACCCACCCATGGACAGCTGGGAGCAGACGTGAGGTTACTGGTTTGAATCGGACAAGCTCTGCATTTATCGGACCCTTTTTATATTCGAGACACTGGGCCATGTACTTTACCTGTGGTGCCCCATTTGATTGTGCCAAGACCGTGATAATGTAAGTACTAGCCTTCTCTCCCTTGCAGATGCAAATGTACTGACTTCTCAGCCTGAGCAACAGGCAGACCTGGAACTTGACCCCCGTTCTTTTGACTGAAAAGCCCTTGTCCTTATCTATTTTTCCTCAAGCCTGTCCTTGAACTTCACCCTGTTCAACGTGTCTTTCCTGAAGACAATTGACCAGACGGGACATGGCTGAGATCCACCACACCAAAGGGTAAGGAAACTGATTTCATCTTTGTAGAAATGGTGAGAATGGATTTCTAATAAAGGACACATTGTTTTTGTTGGTGGTGGTCTGTAAGAACTGCATCCTCCTCTTCTAGATGCACTGGCTATCAGTCACTCCCCAGGAACCAGAAGTGGCCACGTTTTTCAACAGAGAAGACTGGCTGACGACCCGGACACACTGCTTAAGCTCTCAAGGACTGACTTCGCCACCACCTAAAATGACCTGCAGGAACGGACGTCTGCTAAGCTCTGTCCCAGCTCCACAGTGACGTGGCAAGAATTCTGTATGTCCTGAGATGGAAGTTCGCCGTCTCCCATTCGCTGCTTCTGCCATCGCTAAAAGAATCGGCTGGAATATCGGGGTTTTTCAGGCTCGTAGTTGTTCGTGTCTTTCTCTTCCTCCCTGCTTCCCCTCTGCTGGCGCTTGTCTCTGTTTCCTCGCGTTATCTATCTCCTGGCATGTTTGCTCCATCTGGCTCATTTGTTATTCATGAATTGGCATGTGTTTTGCATGCATTCACCTTTTAACAACTGTTCCAAAGTACACCATTAAGTGTAACAATAAGGGTCTCCATGTTCGATCATGTAAACCATCAGTCAAGAATGTTTGAACATGCATCCCAGTATCGGGGTGTTTACTTACACATGTTTACGTTAAATAATATGCATAAATACACATTTTATAATAGATGCAAAAACAGAAAGTAAAAAGCCCAAACATATTTTGACCATGCCCTCTGAATCCTTTGGGGCTAGCTTGCCTCTTTTTAGAGACCCCCAGTATTTACGGCAGTGGAGAGAGGGCCTTGGGCACTCTGGGCTTGGGTGGCAGGCATTGAGAATGAATACTTCTTAGACCACAGGAACTAGGACCTAAGAGTCTGCAGACACGCAGTGAGAGAGACGATGGAAGGCAGGCCTATATTCGTCCGGGGAGGCCAGGCTTTCAGGCTCTTAGGACCCACGTTCTGCCAGGGTAGTCACCCTGCCCTGCAACCTGGAGGCAATCTTCTGCAGCTTGTTGAAATCCAAATCCCTTAGGGATAGACTGCATTAAACTGGATTAGCTCTTTCCACCAGGGTGTGAATGAATTTGACAAGTATAGATAAAGGTTGAGAAGAGAGAAAACTGTAATAGGAGCCAGACAAACCGAGGCCTGAAAAGAGCAAACCGCAGATACTCAGGTGCCCAAGAATGTGATTCTGACCCACATGCACCCTCCACCCCAGCACCTGCTAGCCCAGGGCATGATGGAGGAGCAGGAGTGTCAGCTCCTCACCAAGCATCAGCACCCCTCTGGATAATGTTAACTCTCCTGGACTTGGAAGCTAACAGGGCCTGCTTTTATGCTCTGAACCTTGAAAGTCTCTGTTTCCTCCAGAGTGCCTTGGAAAAGACTAAACACCTCCCCATAGCCCCTTCAGTGCTCCCCCGTTCCTGCTCCACCCCCACCTCCCTAGCACCATGTGGTCTGCTTTCTAAGAGTTGCTTAGGGAGGGGCATGCAAAACATATGGTAATGAATGAATACCAATGAGGCAGATAGAGTTGTAATGAGGATATCTGGAGACAATTGGAGGAGACAGATAACAGGCTCAAGAAGAGGGAGAGACAGAAAGAAAATGAAGAAGCAGGAGATCCCGGAAGGCACGGAAGAGAGGAAAGGGCTGGCTGGCCTGCCGTGTTCAGTGAAGAAAACATATGACAAAAGAGAAAAAATGAGTAGAGAAAGCATCCTACTACCAAGCAAAACTACACATCCAAGTTCAATGTGGGCATCACAACTCTGTGGACACATTAACTTGGATTCTGCCATTAAATAATAGCAACTTAGAAACCTAAGGCATTACCTGCATGCCGAGCTTAGCTGACACATAGAAAAATGTCCTGGGAGGTGTTTAAGACCCACAACATCCCTAGCAGGTAGAGGCTGTTATTAACATCTCAATTTTACAAATGAGGAAACTGAGGCACAAAGATGGTGGCGTCACAGGCCCATGTTGCACGGCTGGCAAATGACAGGCCTGGGTCTGGGATCTGAGGCGGTAGGCCCCCAGAGCCTGCCACTCTTCAGGAGATTACCCCACACCAGCCCTGGCCAGATGGCCCCGTTGATCAGAGCGTCATCCTGTAGACCCGAAATGATGCAGGTTCAATCCCTGGTCAGGGCACGTATGGGAGGCAACCAATTCATGCTTCTCTCTCACATGGATGTTTCTCTCTCTCTCTCTCTCTCTCTCTTCCCCTCTCCCCCTCCCTTCCTCTCTCTCTAAAATCAATAAACATCCTTGGTTGAGGATTTAAAAAAGAGAGAGAGAAATCCCACACAAGATCCAGAGGACCCATACGGTCCAGAGCCAAGGTTCCCATCTAGACAAAAGCCCCTCTCACTGCATTGCTTTATTGGTTCCTGCCAACCAGCATTTGGTGGGGAGACTGGGGCCACAGCAAGGCTGCTCAACTAACTGGGAGGCAGCGTGTAGGTCCTTTGTCACTCCGAGCTTTGACTTCGAGGGACTAGAGGTTTTCCTGCCCAGGGATTCTCTGGTGGACTGATTAACCCTCACAGCTTGTGGAGGACATGCTCGAAAATAGGGTTAAAGAAATCTTCCCAGCATAGACAAAGTAATATTTGAGACTACTATCCCCTCCAGAAGCACGAAGATTCGTCCCACCTGGTAAATATTTGTTTGGACAAGTGTTACATTGAGGACCACTTGATTGATAGATCATTGTTTCTAACATGAGCTAAAGACTCTCAGCTGTCGCCGCCGCATCACGAGCTGATGCGTTATCTTTTTCTGCTTGCTTTCTCTCTCATTTCTCTTGTGAACATTATTTAATTAAGACCAGCTCTTAAGTTGATCCCTTCACTACAGAAAAAACACGACTCCCTTTTATCTCCAGGAAACCAGAAGTGTTAGGAACCCTGGAGGGAAGAGTTTGGGGCTGGACCCAAAGAGAGACAGACCATGCGAAGATGGAAGACCAGCCTGCTGGGCCAGGCCCAGCCACGCCATGGGCCGAGGGAACCGCAGGGCGCAGTCTTCCCAAGCCTTCGTCAGCCAGCTTGCTGTCCTGGGGAGGTGATCCTGGCCCAGAGGGGTGACCGCCCTGTGACCCCTAGGGGCCTTTCAGTCCCTAAAACATATACACACATGTGTGCACACGCACACGCATGCACACATGCACGCCTACATGTTCGCATGCATGTGTGCATGTGTCCGTGCTCATGCACATGGGTGCACATACACACACGTTCATACATACACAGGTATGCACTTGTGCACATGTTCATACACACAAATGCACAAACACGTGCGTTCATGGTCACACATGCACATGTACACAATGCATGCTCACATTCATACATGCATAATCACACATGTACGTTCTGGTGCACACACACATGTGTGTATACATACACACACACATGCATGCACGGGCACACACACACACATACTCACACTTCCCAGCCTGGGAGATCTAGGAATTTGAAGACAAAAAGATGAACGTAGATTAAAGTCAGCACAGCTTCTTGGAGCCGGTCTTTTAAAAAATTAATTTTTCATAAAGAAACAGAAGGACGAGGAGAAAACACTGAGCGGTTCTTCTCCGTCAGGGCCAGGGGCTGGGAGAGAGAAGTATCGTTTGCACCAAGGGCTGGGCCGATCCCTTTCTACAGCCACACGCTGGTTTCACTCAGTCTCCTGGTCTGCAGGCAGGTGCCTATTTCCACAGGCCCTTCACAAACAATAAACGCGATTTCTATGGCTAATTAGTGTAGCAATCGGGATTTTCATTTACTCTTCACTTCTGGAAAAGTTAGTGGCCAGAGGGGGGAAAAAAAAGCTCGATTCTCTTAAAGGTAGTTTTTTCAAACCCTTCTCCTGTTATTTTTTTAATAATAAGTTTAAAAATCTATTATTATAGAATAATTGCTCATCAAATTTCTTTTTAAAAGTCAAAGCAATTTTCAAATTATAAAGAACTTCTCAAATGTGTCTAGATAATTATGAGGCTGCATGTCGCAGCGCTCCTGTGCCTCAGTGGGCTGCAAGGCCTGGCACAGTCTGCCTGCGGAGCCCATGACTGAATCAGCTGTGTTCAAGTGCGGAGCGCTGTGCGGAGCGCTGTGCGATGCGTGTTCAAACGCAGGCGCGCTTCAGAGGCGATGCGGGTTCGGTGTCAGGCCATGCCACGAAGCCAGGATGGTGTTAAAGTGTGAGCCAGCCAGCCTTTCTGCTGGCAGAGGGGCCGGCCTGAGATGTATAAGAAATGCAACACCTGAGAAGGGTGGTAAGTCCAAGTGTGACGAAATGATGCTGCCTGCCTGGCAGTTCTGGGGTACGCGCAGCACGGATGGAAGTCATCTCTCAGCTCCCCGAAATGTCAGCTGTTAGGACCGATGGTGCTCTCCCAGCAGAAGGTGCAAGGATGATAAAACTGCATAATAGATGAGAATAGATGGATAGGTGATAGGTCTATAGATGGTAGATGCTTGGATGGATGGATGGATGGATGGATGGATGGATGGATGGATGGATAATGACTTCAACTTACTCATCCCTTCCGGAGGCAGTGAGCCCCGGAGGGCCACGACCTCCACAGAGCAGCCACCTCTAACCTGCTGTGGCTTTTCGCTCCCTCCACAATTCTCTCCCCAAAGCTGAACACCGTTCAGAGGCTCCTCGCCCCCAGTTCAGCCGACCCAGCAGCATCCGGCCAAGTCTGACTTTTTAGAACTGGAGGCGTCTATGTGTACCTAGGAACCTGAATACCTGTGAGCTTTCCTTCAACACTGAAATAAAGGCCAATGGGGGATATTCGGGGCTGTGAATTGGTTCTAGGGAAGATGGAGGGTGGGGGAAACCTGTTAAGGATCACTCACATGGATCACACGTGTGTGTGTGTGTTTGTACACACCAGCCGCAGCGCCCACACACCCATTTAGGGCACATCCGGCTCTTTATTTCTATTCAGCTCTGGAGTGTGAGCTTTAGTCTCCATTGCTCACATCCTGGGACCTCTGGGCACTTCCGGGGCCCTCTGTGGGGAAGGGGGTGGCCGTGGGGTGAGAAGACACCTAGAACTGCTTGGAAAACGGTCCGGTTCGCTTTAAACTTTGATCTTCTCGTCAGTATTCCCAACCAGCCCATACAGTTGCCGGCTGTGGTCTGCGGCCTTTCAACTCGGAATAAAATGCATTACTTATGCAGAGAATGGTTTTAATGTAACAAAGCAAAGGACTAAAAATGCCTTACAACAGTTTTATTAAAAACAAATTCCCACAGTAAATACATATACACTCCGTTTCTGGGAGCAAAACAGCCACGCATATCACTGCTAAGTGCTCGGCGAAGTGCTTGTAAATTACTTGAAATGAAAAACATTGTTGCCTGGACATCAGGGATGAAATGCTGCAGTTTGTAATAAATTAACACAGAACTTTACTTCCCCTCCTCGAACAAAGCAGCCATTTGTCTGAATAACCCACATTCAGCTGTGAGTTATATTTTCACAACTCCGGCTGCATTCATTTGCAAATTACTCTGCAGTTTTAATGCTCAAGTTTTAAATACCTTAAGAACTAATAAATAAAGCAAAGTGGAGCAAACAGTTGGCTTGTAGTTTAAAAACTGCCCTAATTTCTGTTTTCTTTTGGCTTTTTTTTTTTTGGTCTTCCCAAGTTATTTATTTATTTTGTCCATGGCATAAAGTTTTTAAACTACATTCAGAAAACAAAGGGGCTCTAATGTATTGGGGATATTCCCACCAGACAGAAGCTTCCATAATTCCATTAACTGTGAAGGTAGTTGGCTGATACTCATTTTACATTTTTTGAAGACTTTTCTTCTCCCAGTACTTTAATTTAGTGACAGAATAATTTATTACTATCCTTGAGGTCTCTCCCATTGTATGTAACTTTTGTCTGCTAGGCTTGGAATTGGTTAGATTTTTTTTTTCTCTCTTTCCCTCTCTCCCTCCAGTAGACTTTGTCCAGGAAAAAAAAAAAAATCTCAAAAGTCGTGTCACTTTCCTTGAATTATTTTGATTATAAAACAAAAACTCTGCAAGAAAACTCTTTTCAAACCTGTTCTGTGAAACTAAATGAACTGCTTTCCAGGTTCTTGAAAGAAAAATTTGATAGAAGCATTTATAGATTCAATTTGAGGTTTGAAGGTTATTTTTCTGGCCAAAAAAGGGGGAGGAAAAAAAAAAGCTTGGTTTCCTTGTGCGGAGTTGCTGGCTTTGTCAGATTTCTTTTCATTGTTTTATACAAGGTCCTGTGCAGCCAAATGCACTGGATAAAAGTAATGTCATCATTTTTCAGGAAGCGATTTGGGGAGGGAAACTCTTCAGAAGCACGATATTTTCAGAAGAGCACTCATAAAATATCTCTGTAAAGTAGGGGCTGAAATCATTTTAAAATCACTCTCTTTTATAAATCTGTTTGGAGAAAGCGCTTTTGATCCCTCTTGCTTGTGACCCCCATCCTTTATTTTGCTTAGAGGTAAACAACATTTGCTTCAGTTAAACAAGGACATTAGCCAGTTTGGTCCTTAAATAGTTTCCCAGTCACCCTCTGGCAATTCATCACCCGGATAAAGTAAGAATACTTTGCATCTGAGACCTTTATCACCTCCCAGAAAATGTTTGTTGTTTTTGCCTTGGCTTTTTTTTTTTAACTCCCTCTCACCCCTACCCCCACCACGAGCTGTGGGGTGGGGGGTGGGATTGTTTTAGAAGCTTCCAACACTTTTGGAGAAGACAGAACTGAAATCCTCCTGCAGAGAGTTAAGAAATGCTTGATTACTGCATGCAAAATGGCAGATTGTCCCAAATTCCCCTCTAATGAAGATGTCTAAATAACCACTGCTTGGGAGAGAGAGATTTCCAAACAGTTTAAAAATAAGGGTGTATTTAAAACTGCAACAGATACCTCGACCTCTGCCCGACCCTGGGGGGAGGCGGCTGTCACCTGGGGAGGTAAACTGACATCAGGGACTCCGTAGGAGTCACACGGGGAGGGCCCCCCAAGGGACGCCGGATGCTGAGCTGCTCGCAAGACTGGAGAGTTAATAGCGCCCTGGGCTGCAGTGCAGAGGGAACAACACCCCTAGACAGCCAGTCATTCCTGCAAACGCAGACACCTTTGTCATTTCATAAAAATCACTCCGTGATTACTGGTTTGATGCTATTTAATTCTCTGACCATCCAAGTCTGATTAAGAGCATTTGCTTAGGCCCTAAAGATTTCAGAGCTGGCCACCCATCTGGTGCTCGGCTTGAGCCCGTGAAAATCCCTCAGCTTAGCGCTGAATATTCTTTTTAAAGACGGTTCAGTAAAAGGGCCTCCATTAGCATATGTTCCCCCCAAGTGTCCTGTTGAACTTTCTGCCGGGCATTACCCTACCACGGGCTTTCTGGACGCTGTCCAATGAGAGATTGGCTTGGAACTGTAAAATTAGCCATCTGCCTATTAAAAATGTAACCAGCTGCATCCCCTGAAACACAGTGACTATTGATACGAACTCATCCGGGAGAAAACTCGCGTCCCCTGCTTGGACACTTTTCCAATCGGCGGCTGGACTGAGACCCTCCGCGGGCGCGGGCGAAGACCTCCCCTCCCCGGTGGGGAAGGAAGTGGCAGGACTCGCGGATAAAGAAGGCGGCTTGCGGGTTTGTGTGGCTGCTCGAGGTCTGGCGCCTCTCAGGTTAACCTGGACCTTAAGCGCAGAATTCTCTATTTCTTTGCTACCTGTTTAAAGCATCTTCCTACTGCAGGAAGGGAGCGGGCGGGGGGGGGGGGCGGGGGGGGGTTGGGTTGGGGGAGATATAAAATAAATGAGCAAATTCCAAGTCTCTCTCCCTTACTTCAAGATGTTATGTTCAGATAGTCCACCCCAAACCCTGGGTAGTTCTAATAAACCCTAATCCCCAAGACTAACATACTCTAAGCAGCATACTAATAACTTAAAACAGAGAGCCGGAGCCATAATGGCCCCGCAAGAACCAGGGTTTCAGCAGACTTCAGGCATTCCATACTCACGACCAGGGCTGTTTATTAAAAATGAGAACTTTCGAGAGCGTGTGCTATTTTTTTTCTAAAGCTTAATGGAGCATTAAAAAAATAATTCATTAACTAATTAACAAAACTGTGTTTATTTACAGTATAGAAAATGTTTCTATCAGGAAAATAGCACACCATAATGCAGCGTTGTGTTCACAAGCAAAACATCTGCAGCTTAATTTAATGCGTTTACTCGGCGACGAGGGAAAGCCGAAGGACGTGGGAACAGCCACTTCGCCGCCTGATTCTTGTGTCTCTCCCTGGAGGTCACAGGCATGGAGATGCCCCTTGGGAAGTCAGGGCTGTGTTCAGAGGCTCAGTAATCTGTGTGCAACCATGGACAGGGTGGTGCTGCAAATAGTCTGGGCTCCGACAGGGCCATCCCTGCCTGCGACCTCAACCGGGCCACCCCACGGGCCCCCACTCTGTGAGGGGGAGCCATATGGATGTCAAAATCGGCCAAACACTGACAACTTAATTACTTTCAACCTTATATTTCCCATTTGGACTTAGTGGCTTTCTTTTCTTTCTTTCTCCTTCTCTCTTCCCCGCCCCCTCTTCCCCCTTTTCTTTCTTATTTTACCCTAGGCAGGCCTTTTTTTTTCAAACATAAGTAATAAAGTGCAAAGCGAGTATTAATTAATACGTTTGCCTATTAGATTACCCTATTTTAAAAGCTCTTTTGCTAGGTTCATTTTCTCACTAAACCTCTCCTCGACACGGTCCCCGGCCTGAAATCTTTCAGGAGTGAGCACAAGCCATTCTGTTTGTAGGTCTGATTTCCTTGTCACCACCCAGATGTGAAATCCCAGAGAGAGAGAGAGACGGCAGTAGCCGGTTTATAATTCGGGTGCATGAGTAAATCATGGTCTCTCAGGAAGGGAAGTCCTAGCGTGAAAATATAAATGACCCCAGCCACAGCACATGCCGACGTGATGTTCCGAGAGTTTGTCCTCCATCCACCTCGACTAGTAATGCTCAGAGTGGCCTACAAAAGAGACTAGGAAAAAAAATCCTTGTTCTCCATAACACCCAAGTGTGGGCTGTCTACCCTTGTTAGAAACATGCAACAATAAGACAATGTTTCATTTTAACACAGCTAGGCAGGGGCCGTCCTTGCTGCCTTTTTACAGGGGAACCCTGGATGTACAATGCCCATAAAAGGAAATTCCCTGTAGCAATTTCACCTGCTTCAGAGGCAAACAGAATTTAAGATTTTAAGGTGCCCAGCACAAATAGGATATATCACAATTAAAATTAGATTGTAAAACCCTGGCTGGTGTGGCTCAGTGGACCAGCCTGCAAACCAAAGGGTTATGGGTTCAATTCCCAGTCAGGCCACATGCCTGGGTTGCAGGCCAGGTCAGGTCTCCAGTAGGGGGCGTGCGAGAGGCAACCACACATTGATGTTGCTCTCCCTCCCTTTCTCCCTCTCTTCTCCTGTCTAAAATAAATAAAGAAAATCTTTAAAAATTAGATTGAGAAGAATCTAGTTCAGCAAACAACACTTGAACCATGCCCCCTCTAGATGTATACACAAGGAGTGTGTCATTTGTATCTCTTAGCTCTGGTGCAATTCTCTGAGTGCAGCCGCATTGAGCTACTGAGTTTGGTTCCCTGTCATGGGGTTGCGTTAGGGAACCATCCACATCTTGAGGTAAACTGTTCAAGTAGGCTACTGTTACAGAGGAATGAAATCTGCCCTCCAGGTTCTCTGGATAGTCTAATAATCAAATAGACGTGAGACAGATTAGAAAACACGACCACACTGAATGCACACGTATATGGGAAGCCCCCACACAGGAGAGGCTCAGAGAGCCCACGTGCTGAGAGGCGCAGAGACAGAAAGGGGGGCTGAGGCACACAGGACCTGCTGAGCGAGGGGTGAGGTAGGTGCTTTGGGGGCTTCGAAGGGTCCCTTCAGGACAAGAAGAGCAGATGCTCAGTGCACGGAAGTTTGCTCTGCCCTATAGCTAGTTCAAAAGGAGTTATTTCTGATAATAGCTTATTATGGGCAGGGCCCCTAATTCAAGCTCTTCTGGGCAGTTCAAGGGAGGGGCGGTGTCTCTCTGGAGCCTGAGGCTAAATTGCCTTCAGCTCGAAGTAATCTGCACAGCACACAGGCCTGTCTTGGGGCTGCTCTTTCCGAACCCCCACAATATCTAATACCTGTTACTTTGTATCAGTCCCATTAGATTGGAAACTTTGAAAGTCCTTGGCAGACCTGCTACCACGACCCTGTCTGTGACCTTGGCAGACATTGCTGGGGTCTCGCTGTGGCCCCGGGCACAGCCCCAGAGGTGTCAGAGCAAGATCCCAACCAGGCAGTGCCGGCTCTGGAGGTGCGGCCTGGCCGCTGCAGTGAGCCGATCCACGTGGAGGTGGGGTCCAGGCTCCCTCCCCCTGGTCCGTTCAGCAGTGCGGCCTGTGTCCCACCGCCTCATGGTCCTCAAGGGTGTCAGACTCATTCTCACCGGGGCCACATCAGCCCGTGGTGGCCTTCAAAGGGCCGAGTGTGACTTTAGGACTGTGTACATGGAACTCCTACTCAACAAGGGGCAAGGAGCTCGGCGCTGCTGCCGGGTGGAAACAAGGTGCCGAGCCGGATAAAACAAGGTGGAGGGCTGGGTTCGGCCCGCAGGCCTTGTGTTTGCCACCTGTGGAACTCATCAGCTCCCTCCAGGACACAGGTGTTCTTCTGGCTGTCCTCTCTCTTCCCCCATCCGCCCGGACCCCACCAGGCCCAGAGAGGGCCTGGCTCCTTCCACTGGCAACCTAAACCACCTTGGGTTTTCTCAGCTGGCCTTCGCTTCCAGGAGACACAGACATTTCAGAAAGATTAGTAAACTATGTAAATACATAAATATTTTCTCTTCAGTTGCCCCATCTATAAAATGGGGATGACGTGGGTATGGCCTCATAGGGTAGTTCTGAATCAAAATGAAATAATCCTCGGAAACCCCTAAAGCCAGCACCTGGCACAAAATACTTTGTTATTACTGAAGAAGCTTCTCAAAGGGGACTTAGGGGCTACGTTGGTGGAGCCGGGCGAAAGGAACTTTCTAGATAAGAAGAGACAGGCTGGGACCCGGCAGAGTACATTCGGTATTCGGGGAGAGATGGGGGAGGCAGAGTGTGTGTTCTTTTCCTCCCCGTGTTTGGATTGGCTTTCAAAACAGCACAGCCTCCGCTAACCTCAGTCGCGACACTGCGCTGAAATGTTACTCCCAGGATTTGACATCCCCTTATTCTTCCCACTGCTGTTTTCGCCTTTGTTGCTTGGAAAATATGAATTAATGACGAATACTAATGAGCCCCGTGACAAGGCTAGACTCCCTCATGTCGGGAACTTCCCGACGCGTGACATGTGCAGCCGGGGAACGTGGAGGGAACCCGTTCCCCGATTCCCAGGTTCTCGTGGCCCGAATCCACGTTTCCTCCCGCCTTCCTCCCAGCCAACTCCCTTCTTTAAAAACGCTTAAAAGAATCTTCATGAAAGCCTCATGAATGAGACTTTGAAC
This sequence comes from Tonatia bakeri, assembly GCA_004024845.1. NCBI lineage: Eukaryota > Metazoa > Chordata > Mammalia > Chiroptera > Phyllostomidae > Tonatia > Tonatia bakeri. Next base: position 102,908 of record PVIA01003228.1, on the reverse strand, counting down.
TTGTTCATAAGGTTTTATGTGTCTACCTGGAGCCGGCATGAAATTGCTTTTGTAAAAGTACTGTTGCATTTATGAAAATCTTTCTCGATGCGTTTTATTATTCTGTGCTTCCCCCCCCACCTCCCCATTTTTATTGTCTCTGATGCTGTTTCATGGAGCTCAGGGATTTGTGAAGTAGCCAACCAGAGAGAACTTAAGTCATCGACAATGAACATGCGGGGACTTCCTAGCTGATTCCAATTTTCCCTCCGTCCCCAATAAAAAAAAAACCAGCAATATTTGTCTGCCATTGGCATCAAAGACAAGTTTTATGGCATGGTCTGCCCCACCATCTCAGGTGATGGTGACTGTTTCGGCTACCACTCGGGGTTCGGGAGAAGCCCAACTGGAGTGTGCAGGGTTTGGGGACAGAATACATCGGCTCCTGTGTCAGCTGCTGTCGGTTCTCACTCAGGTACCCGTTAAGGCCAACTTTAAGAAATAAAAGCCACCGTGTCATCAGGGCTTTCTCTGTCCCTAAATTGCCTCTGTAACTGATAAGAAATGTCAAGAGGGAGAGAAGGTCAGCGAGAGCCCGAGGGTCCCCAAAGCTACTGCGAACCAGATGCACAATTAACCCACACAGAGGAGGGCTCCTGTAGAAACGGGGCTGTTTCTCTCAAGATGACTCTGGTTCTGAAGACGTGGATTCCAATCCTAACTAGTCTGTGACCGTGACCCTATGGGCCCATGACTCAGTCTGCCTGTCTATAAAATGGGAACACTGTGGTTGCCAAAAGGATTAAATTAGATAGCACTTCTGAAGGCCTCAGTGCACTATCTGGCTGAGGGAAAAGAGCTGAGTTAATCTCTCCTCCGTCTCCTCCGTCTCCTCCCCTTCCTGCTCCTTCTTTTTCTTTCTTCCTTCTTCTCTCTCCCCCTTCCACCCCCTCTTTGTTTCCTCCCCCACCCCCATCTCTGTGTCTGTTGTAACGACAGTAGGCACTCATTTACTTTGGTTTGATTCAGTGCTGGTGACTCAACATACACTAAAAAAAACAAGAAAGAAAAGAAAAAGTTACAAACTCCTGCATGTCCTGAGACAGGATCATTTATCACAGGCTGATATGTAGTCACAGGTCATGTGACCACACAGCACTGTAACTGACTTCAGTGATGGCCAGTGTGACTCAGCCTAAAACCAAGAGGAGAGCAAATGTGGTTAATTAAGACTGCAGGGAATGTTTAGACTGTGTGCAACTGATAGCCCAGCCACTGTCTCCCTGTTTTCCTGGGGATGGAATTCTGCACACCATGCTAGCATCACCAAATTTCCTAAAATGCATCCAGATACTGTCAGGGAGAGACTGGAGGGGAAGGACTTAGCGCTTCTAGAATTATCTCGGTGGCCAGCCTAAAGCGTGTTGACTGATGAGAAAGGACAAGTACTGATTCCCAAATTATGCTTCTCTTTATACTTCAATTAACATGGAAATCTAAAGCTCTGCCCTCACGGGGAGGGCCCAGCCTGTGTCCACCCTCGGCCTCTGTGGGACTTGACTTGGTGGTTGTTCCATACATAAAGCCCATGACTCTGGGGACGAAGCAGTGTGGGGTTTGGTCACATCTCTGATAGAATGGCAGAGATCTCTCTTGGCTTTCTGGTGAAAGATCCGCAAATGGAAACATGCTAGTGAACTATCGTCTTCTTGACAGAGAACGGGAAGTGGGGTAGACCCAAGTGGGTCAACGCTCCCCAAGGGGAGAGCTCTGAATAAAGGACCATTCCATTCCAGCTAGCTCTTTCAGCTCCAGGAACCAACCAGTTAGCAGAGGGCACTAAGACCTACCTGCCACCAGCTAGGACTCATTACTACACCTTCTCCAAGTACAACTCCTGCAGAGAGTACAGCTTCACCCGCAAGGCACACGGAACCTGCTCCCCCAACTCTGCCAAGAAATAAGGGTTCTTGTTCCAGAAAGTAGGAAAAGACCACCACAGCAATCCTTCCTTGGAGAGTCACAAACCACGTGATGTTGTTAAAAGGATCTGCCACAAAAAACTTATTCAACTGTGCCGAATGCAGTGATTTCCGACCGTGCTGGGCCACAGAACACAAAATTATATATACACATGTTAGACATCCTCTGTCTCATCTGCAGGATATATTAATGTATCTCTCTCTCTCTCTCCCCCATGCCAGGATCTCTGGGGGGGATGTCTGTCCTGAAGACATGGTTTCTGATGAAACATGGGACGAGATGCTGGTCTCAGTTGGACGGCCTTGGCTGTGTTGGAGTCAGCTCTCCAAAGAGCCACGGGCGTGACCTGATACTTGTGTGAAGCTTTGCCAGGGACAAGATCTGAGCTTGAGCAAAAAGGAGAAACTCGGGTACAGGAATCAGTCAAAGGGGGAACACGATGGAAGTGGGGAAAATGTATTACCACCAGTCCCGTTCCCCACCAGCACTCACTGCCCCGAAGGTTGATTTTGAGCCATAAGGTAGACGTGGCGATAATTAAAGCCCATCTTCCTGGGTCACTTCAGGCAGCCTGGTCACTGACAGAGCTGACCCAGAGACCGGGGGACGGGGCCCACAGCTGGGGCAGGGAGCTCAGGGGAGCAGCTGCCGCATGGGGCAGCTGGGGCTGGCAAGCCCACATGCAGACTCATCGCAGGACACGTGGTGAACGCCCTCTGCCCTGAGACTCTCCCAGAGGACCGGGAAGGTGTTGTCACAGCTACACGGATAGAGTTGGTCCATCTCAAGGGCGTTTTAGCTTCACCTGCCATCTCTCAGGCTTACTGGATTTTTGTAAGACACTTTGATTGTACATGTAAACTATCCCCATCCATTCTTTCTTTAACCTCAAGCATGACTAAGACCAGGCCAGAGGATGTGGAGTTACTCTGTCAAACACATGCTCTGTAAGGTCAATTTTGATGGAAGAACAAAGGCGAATATTTCTAAGGAAATGGCCAATTTCTAGAAGTGGCCAAAGAAGGAATGATGGGGTGTCTCTGTAGGCAGCAAGCCTCCCATCAAAGGGAGTATGAAAATGAAGGCTGGCCAGTCAAAGGGGGAGGCACTGTTTTAGAACGGACTGGCACATCAGGGGAAAGGTAACTAGATAATCCCTAAGACCCTCTCCTGCCTGGTCACGTCCCCCTCCTCTTCAATCTCCTGGTGACAGAGCAGTCTCCTTAAAACAGGACTGGTGGCTGGTCCCTGAAAACCTTGCTCTCTGCATGGGCTGTGTCCTCAGCTTTTGGGAAGAGTTCAGAGCAGACCCACCGAAGCCCCTCACCTGGCACAGCAGGGTGGGAGCAGGAGGCTGAGGTGCCTTTTGGGGAGCCTTCCAACCCTCAGCGTTGGCCCTCGAGCTCGCTCCCCAATCACCAGGTACCCTAGACGGCCAGCTGAAAAGAATTCAGAGGCTCTCAAGCTCCCAGCAGGAAAGCCTTGGAGCCCTGTCGTTGGAAATAGCTCCCAACCTGCACCTCAGGCGGGTATTTTTAGGTTCTGTCTTGAAGACACAGAAACTTTCATACGTTTCGGCTTCTTTGTCTGGAGTCCCTGCAACCCCAGACATGTCATCGGAATGGGGTATAATTGTGGTCTCCTCCACCCACCGATCTGAGCGCGTCTCAAAGGGCTTCCCGCTGTGCCACGGGGACATGGGGGGCCCTTCCTGGCAGGGGAGAGTCAGAGTGGATTTTTAAAAATAATAATATGTTGATCAAGGAGAGAAACAGTCTATTGAGGAGAAGGGGCTTTGCCTCTGGGTTGAGAAGGAGAGAAAGGTTACCTATTATTTTGAAACCTGGCCTTAGTTCTCTTTCAAAAGCTGCAGAATTCAAGCTTGGAGGAGCTAACGTCTCTGATTTGAGGTTAAGAAATAAAGATGCTTGGAATCATCTGAGCGCGATCAATGGCTGTTATTAATATGCGGCTCTCTGAGGAATAATTATACTTGTCAATCACTGGGCATAGCTTCGAATTAAAGAGGAGAAATGGAAGAGAAACCCAAAATGAAGCAAGGCAGGTGTGTGGAGTTGACGAGAGGCATTCTGATGGTGCGTAGGAGCTGGGGGAAGGGACGTGGGCGTCCCCAGGGGGTCAGGCCACCTTCTCACCAAGGGGCAGGTCAACAACGTGACCCAGGGACTGAGTTTTCTGGAAACACAGGAGAACCATCGCTGATGTTCTAACTGTAGGGCCAGTAACCCCTCCCAAATGTCACAGAGGGTATCAGAACCCTACAGCTCACAGGACCGGTGGACGTGACAATAATTGAGTCACCCACAATAACATCGCGTCGTCCCTGTTGTGAGTGGGTGTAGATATCAAACAGCAGAGAGCCGATGCGGCAATGGATGTATGGGGCGTTGGACTGGGTAGGCGGCCTGACCGTTTCGTAGGAGGAAAGGATGAAGCCTGTGCCCACGGGTCTGAAAAAGAGATCACCAGATCGTCCGTTCTCCGAGTTTCACTTGATTGGAAAGCAGACGATCTACCCCAGGGAGGAGATTTAGGGAGCCTCGGAGAGCACATGGAGTAGCCGGCTTCCCTGGAGAGACCCCCGGCCGTCAAGGGCCCAAGTTCAGTCTCCGCAGCCCCGGGACAGGGCCGGCTATGGAATGTGCAGAGCCCTGTGCAAAGCGAAACCGTAGAACCCCTGGTTCAAAAATGATCGAGAAGTTCGAGGTGGCAGTAGCCAGGCATCGAGGGGTGGGACCCGCGCTGATTACAGAGCAGATCCCCCCATCCCTGGCAGTCACCAGACCGGGAGCCCGAGGCCATGGGGGCTCATGGGAGGGCTCTGGGTGGGCATTCAAGCCACAGAGACACTATTCACATGTTACTGGGATAACTGGTAAGGCAAAGTCAAGATGGAGTTTAAAAAAATTTTTTTAGCAATTGATTTCAGAGAAAGACAGAGAGAAACATTGATTTGTTGTTCCACTTAGTTATGCATTCATTGGCTGACTCTTTTTTTTTTTTTTTTAATTTTACTTTATTAGCTCTGGCTGGCATAGCTCAGTGGATTGAGCTCAGGCTACGAACCAAAGCATCGCAGGTTCGATTCACAGTCATGGCACACCCCTGGGTTGCAGGCCACAGCCCCCCGCAACTGCACATTGATGTTTCTCTCTCTCTCTCTCTCTCTCTTTCTCCCTCCCTTCCCTCTCTAAAAATAAATAAAATCTTTAAAAAAAGATTTTACTTTATTTTTAATGGGAGGGGTATGGAGGGAGAAAAAGAGGGAGGAAAACATCCATATGCAAGAGAAACATCGATTGGTTGTCTCTCACACACCCCCAATCAGAGACCTGGCCCAAAACCTAGGTATGTGCCCCGACCGGGAATCGAACCGGTGACCTTTCACTCTGTGGGTCAATGCCCGACCCACCCAGCCACACCGACCAGGGCTCATTGGTTGATTCTCATACATGCCCTGACCAGAGATGGAACCTGTAACCTTGGCATGTGGGGATGACTCTAACCAACTGAGCTACCCGGCCAGGGCCAAAATGGGCTTTTTAAATAATATGTGATTGAGAATAGGGGAAAAAAAAGGTCTGTTGAGGGGAGAGGGCTCTGGGTGAGCATTTAAGCCCAATGGTTATGCTTCCAAAAACTTGTGTTCCTTCCAAGGCTCGATCTGTAGTACATGGCATTTAACCCAGAAATTACCTGATCTTGGTTCATATTTCACACACATCCCCCAAACCTACACTTGCCAACATTTAATGACATAGTAACTACGTCATAGGTTGGGTGCTAAAGGCTTTCTTCTGCTCTTTGCAACGACCTTAGAGGGAAGCGTGGTATCCTGCGTCCAAAGACAAGGAGCTCGGGCAACCCGGGGTCGGCTCTTTGCTCCGAGAGCTGCAGCTACTGAGCAAGAGAGTGAGGCCTGGACTCGGAGTGCTGGCCTGGGTTCCCCACCACGAGACCACGCCCTCTGCTCTGGGAAATGCTGTCTCACTCTCTGCAACAACTGTACGTCCTGCTCGACAACCAAAGGGACAGGGCCACTCTGAAAGTCACTTGGCAAATCAGTGGGTGAGTCAGACCCTGAACTTAGCCCCAATACACAGCTCCACAGTCGGACAAAGGGGGGGTGAAAGAGTGGCCCTCAAACACTGCTGCATACTCGCAGGGCTGTAGACTGAGAACTGGGGGGGGGGGGGGGCGGGGTCACGTGAGCCCCAGCTCTGGCTCGGGAGGAGCCGGAGCCGAACAGACAGACCAAGAATAACAAACTGCAAAGATAACGAGGGGCGAGACCACCACACAAATACCTGTAAAACCTTTGAGGTTCGAATTATGTGTTGCAATAGCCAGAATTAAAAAAAAATAAGGGGGTGGGGAAGGTGGCCAACGTGATGTAAAGTTTGAGAGCTGAGCAGAGAAGCAGTTTTACGCTAACTTTTATAAAAAGCAGAAAAGCACAGGAGGAGAGGTAATTAAGGCGGAACCGGGTGGCTGAGAAAACGTCGCCTCTTATCGGAAGGAAGTTCCGTCCGGTCGGAGGCCTGCGGTGTCCTCCGGAGCTGCAGGACCTGGCGTGGCAAGTTTCTCTGTCTTCCCTGCATCGGTGGGAAAGAGGAGGGAACAAGGAAATTAGGGAAAAGTCCATCTCCCCACCGCCAGGACTTCCCATCCGCTCTCTTTTATGAAAGAAACTACTTTGTTAAAGCTTCAGTGAGGTATACGTAACAAATACAATTGTAAGATATTTAAAATATACTGTGTGATAATTAGATACATATACAAATCATCACGCTGATTGTTTCATCCATCTTTCTGTCCTCCTGGGCTCTCCTCGGCCCACGGAAGCTCCGTAAACTGAACTGGCAATAGGCAGGTTAGCAGGAGAAGGTGTAGACTTGGGATCCACACTAGTTGCGTTTCTTTAAATCTTGCCCTCTGTGTATTTTAACTTCTCCGTGTAGACTGAAGAGAGCCGTTTGAGATTTTTAGCGACTGTGACTGTTATTTTAATAAAACATTATGCGTACATCCCTAACTGCCACACCTAGAGAGAGAAAAAAAAACACATCCCAGAGCTAACCAGCAACGCCACGTCCCTGAGAACAGCCTCGGAAGGCCTGGCGTGGCTCCGCAGACTCATGTGCATTTTTTGCCATGTGTGCTGTAAACAACCCCCACAAAGGAAATCCAGTGAATCAGCACAGAAGCCAGCACTATCTTTAACTGTAGGTCCCGGGAGGCCCAAAAGATGCTGAGTAACAACGGTGCCCTAGCAGTCAGGGTCGGAGACCCTGCTCTGTGCTGTCTGCATTCCGTCCGCCCCAGTCAAGCTCCTGCCTTCACATGTTTTCGTTCAGCATCTAGCGTGCGAGAGGCGGGTTCTCTCTTCCCACATCGGTGGATGTCTCAGCAAGCAAGCGCAACGATTTCAAATGTGTTCTGTGGTTCGGGCTGGTGGTGATTTGCCAGAAACTTTGGGCAGGAAAAACAGTTGGGGATGATCAGGGGCAGGATCCAAATGAGGACCTTGTTCCACCCCACCACGTACCACCTTCCTCCACCAGCGACTGTGGGGTCCTCCCCACCCTTATTTTTCCATTAAAGTTGGGGGGGGGCAAAGAGAAAGCAAGCAGGGAGCATGAAGAGAGGGCATCCCAGCGTGCATGACTAAATGTCAGGTTGTGTAAGAGAGTTATAATTAAAGTCCAAGATGACAGATAACTATAAAATCAGATTGGTTCCTTTCCACACGGGAGGGAAACATAATGTTGTCATCCAACCCAAGCTTTTTTTTTTTGGTAAATTAAAATTACAGTTTTATTTGGGGCTATTTTTAAGGTCCATTAATTAAAAATTGGAAGTCACGCCAAGGCAAGTGACACACCATAAAAGGTGTTCGATTTAATGATCACCCAGGACCGTAATTAAAAGGTGATGTTATCTGAATAGCAAATGCTCTAAATCCATGTTTGTGTTTTTTATTGAAAATAAACAAATCCAGGAGCAAAAAAAAAATAGAAAAAAATATGTGCAAAATGTAATGATAATGGTTGACTTCTAAACAGCCAGGGAAATTATAGTCATCATGTGTAGGAAAAGAACAAACACCTCTTAATTGCATTTCATTATAACGTACCTTTCCCTGCTCGGTTGTATATATTAATTATAAAATCCGCGTTGCCGAGTGGAGCGGCTCTACAATGCCTTTCTTCCCCCCTTGCTCCCTGAATTCTGTCTGAAGCAGAACAGAAGAACAATATCATCTGTCATCCGCAGAAAGAGCTTTCAAAGACAAAATCATAAAAAGAATGAAAGGCTATTATATAAAGAGAAAAAAAATGCTTTGATTTTGCAGATTTCCCACTTAGGAATGTTTAAGGTTACCTGTTCTTTTAGAAAAGCACCTTCTCACATTGTTTTGTATGTGTGTGTTCAGGTAACATCACTTTCTGATGACTGTATCGCGTGGCATGTACGCCACGTAGATAATCATTAACAGAAGGGGGAGGGGAAACAAGCATTATCGTGGAAATGCATCTTGCAGGACTTGAAGGGTTTTCTAAGAGGGGGCGAAAGAAGAAAGTGATGGGTTGGGTTGGAGGCCATGCTGGGATAGAGATAGCCAGTCACTCTGTCTCCACACAAGGGCAGTGATGGAGGGACCCAGCCTGCACTGCAATGCGGGAGGCACCCTGTATGTGCGATGAGGGCTTGCAGACTGTCAGTCCTTTGGGCTGGTGCAGAGGGGGAAGCCAGAATGGAACAGGGGACTCTGCTGAATCGGGAGATCCATCTGTTAGAGGAAGGTTAAGGTTCAATTCTAGAGAGAGCTGGGGATCTCTCCTGGGCTTGTAGGAAAGGTATGTGCGTAATTGCAGCTGCTGGGGCACAGGTCCATAAGGTACCAGAGTCTTGGCTGAATCTAGCAAGGCTTAAGAACTGCCACTCTAGCCCTTGGTATCCAAGGCGTGCTCCACGGGCCAGAAGCACTGGATCACCTGGAAGCTTCTTGGACACGCAGAATCTCGCGTTTCCCCTCAGACCTGCAGAAACCATATTGGCATCCAAGCCAGATCCCCAGGCGGTCCACGCACACTGTGAAGTGGGAGATGTGCTGATTAAATGACCCCATGGCAACAATCCCTGCCTCCCGTGGGGCTCAAGAGCCAGCACTGTGCTCCTCCAACCACAACCAACGTGGACCACACAAGCTTGGGTTCAACACTGGGCTCTGCGGTCGACTGACCACATGACCTTCACCCCTAAGGGGGAGGCAACAGCATCTTGTTCAGGTGAGTGTAGTGAAATTTTGATGAGATGCCGTGTGCGGGGCATTTAATGGGACGCCTCACACTCAGAATTCACTTCATAGCCGCAACTACTTCCTGGATTTTTTCAGATTCTGGACATGACCCACGACATCAAACATGCCATGATCGGTAAGTCTGGAGCTGTGGGTCGCCTTGCCCACCAGGGGACACATGGCAACGTCTGGAGACGTTTTCGGTGGTCCTGACTTGGGCAGGGAGGGGCTGCTGGCATCTAGCGGGCAGAGACCAGGGAAGCCAGGGAGACTGCTAAACGCCCTTCAGAAGACAGGACAGCCCCTGACCAAAAGAAAAAAAAAAGTGGAGGATGAGTTTCTCACACAAAAGTCTCACTCGTGCTAAGGCTGAAAACTCTGGTGTAAAAGTTAAGGACAGGAAAAACTGATGACTAGGTCAGGTTTTAAGCCGACTTTAGGGCTCTCTGAGGACTCGGGAGCCTACTGGTCACTTTAGCATTAAAGTGGAAAAGCAAAAGACAATTGCCACCTCCAAAGACGCCGAAGACCGTAGTGAGGGACCTGCAGGTATTGGGCCTCTGAATGGAAGGCAAGCGATCACTGGTCAGACCGTTACAATGAGGTCCCCTCTCACTCCATTCTGTCACCCACAGCTCAGCCCCTTCGGGTTTCCTTTGGAGTGCCCTTCAGGCTCAGTAATTACCACCCAATTATTATCTCCTAGGTTCTGCTCTGCCTTCATCGGGGGCCTTGACCAGAGACCTTTCGTCTGCCCAGACCCTCCTGCCCAGCCCTGTGTGTGGCGCTGTTGGAGCCTTCCAGTGTATTTGCTCAATGAAGGCATTTATGCCAGGCTTGCCTCGTAGATATCGGCGAGACACACCAGGCAATTTAACACCTCTTCTCCTGGTCCCTCCCTCCCAGCTCTGTTTAAAGACTCGAGACAAAAATAGAATAAAACCTTGAGTATGGGGTTATTTTGAAATCTCCTAAGGATTCCCAGAAATGGGATGATACTTAAAATAAAAAGAAAAGAGGAAAACATACAGACTTCCTCCCACGCAGGAGTCGCCCAGGGCAAGGCTGCTGCAGCAGGATTAGCACTCACTTTCCTATTTTGTAGGAAACGGAGACTGACTCCGGGGTCAGGGCTCACTGGATCCAATTAGCATCCCCTTTTACCAACCACGTGCCTTCAATGCCTTCCCCCAAGCCCTGCTGCCCTCACCCTCCAATCATTAGAAAGACCTCCGGAGGCATTCTGAGAAAGAGAAGAGGCCCCACACCCAACAAAAGTCGACTGTGGGCCTACTGTGCGCGGAGCACCGTGTAAGAGCAAGTGCAGATAAACCACCTGGTGCGGGATCTGGTGCAGAGCGTGTGGCTCCGGACGCAACTAGCGCATGCGCGGTAGACACTCTTGCTGGCAAGCTGGGTGTGTGGGGTTCCCAGCAAGGGCCCCGGCCTTTGGCCGCTCAGTGTCAACGAGCAATGGTGACATGAGGATCCAGGGATCCCCACGCCCCATGTCACTTGGCTTAGTGGCAAGAACCAAAAAGCGGTTTCAGATGGTTCATTGGCAAATTGAAGTCTCCTTTGCCAACTCTGAAAACTCAGGCAGGAGGGCGCTGTCAAAGTCGGCTGGGAAAAGAAACGAGTGGTTCGGAAAATTGAAGAGCATTCGTGAGAAATAGCAATGCTGCGTTTGCTGCAACAGCGGGAAAGTGGACCCGTCCGCAGTCTCCAGGGAAATGGCGGGTCACTTGGGAAACTGGGCAAGTCCTTTGTAAACATTAAAGTTACATAAATTTGTGGGGGCTGTGTGTGTGTGTGTGTGTATGTGTGTAAAATGCCAACGTGAAAATCTAGTTTTTTAGTCCAACTGCCTGAGATAAAATGCAAGAAATAAATAAAATTAGAGTGGTTGGATCTTTGCTCTGTTTACTTGTGTCCATAATCTTCTTTAATACTTCTAAGTCATCTTCCTGGTTAAAAAAATAATATCTGTCATAATAATGAAATACTTTAGTGCTAGGTTAATGACTAAGAATTTTCCAATTTTGGGGAAAAAAAACCCTCTAAGAAAGGTCCTGGAGGTGGGGGTGGAAAGTGAATAAACACATTGGAAAAATTAACTGTGGCCCGTGGGGAAACTGTAATTACCTAGCGCCTAACAGTTGGAGACAGAATGTTATGCAGACGGGCCTTTGCAGGCTTCACCGTGGAGGAAAGTGGCAGATGACTGTATCTGGGAAGGGAGACAGGAAAGGGTTGTCCTTTGAAGCGAGGACTCACCGGGTGTGTTCTCATGGCTTCCCAGCCGGACCCTGGACTGAAGGCTGCGCCGCAACGGAGGGAATCTCAGCGTTCAGGTGCTCGCGAGCTGGGGACACCGGGGCCTGAAAGGCGGGGCTCCAGATCTGTGCGTCACGGGTCTGACCTTCCACACTGCCACCTGTGAAACAGAAACAGCGTCCTGCACCCTACAGGGCGGTTTTCAAGATTGCAAAGTAAAATGTATACATGCCACCCTTGACATTGATAAGCGCTCAATAAATGTCTTTTCATTATGATATTAATATTGGTATTCCAGGCTGTTTGTTGTGGGATTAGTACTGCCATTCCAGGAGCCGGCTCAAGGGCAGGGTGGCCGGGCTGTCTGGGTGAGGAGCTCCTTTGGCTGTCTGTCTCCACGCCCAACCTACTAGTTCTTCCCACTGCTGATGGCTGCTCCCTGCTCTGTGACCGCCACGTCTCTCCTGTTTGGCAGTTGATGAATCAATCAAAAATGCTTTTGTAAAGCAGTGACCTGGCCGTGGAAGCGGCTGATGGTGTGGGTGACGCACACAGCTCCCCTGGGGAGGAAGAGTGGGATTCCATGTATTTACCGCCGGAGGTTCCCTGGGGTGCCGGTTTCCCTGAGCCCAACCTACCCAGGATGACCATCTCACAACCTGGGTAGATAGATGCCCACTGACCCTAGTTCTAGTTTCCATGGTGATGGCTGTTTGGGGGCCAACATCTCCACAATCCTGTTTCAATACCCACACCTTTGCACTCAGCCCCACCCCGTGCTGCTGTCCCTTGTCCCTCCCTGCTGTCATTCCTGTTCAGAATGTGTCCTCACCCCATGCCACCAGAGTCCCATCTTCTCAAGGCAGGACTAGTTCTCTGAGCAGCATGTGCCCGCTAGGGTCTCAAGGCCAACAACCGTTCATTGAGCAACCTCTCTGGGGAAAGCAGAGGATTTTAAGACAGAATTCCAAGAAAGTTAAGCTGCAATTCAGGTTGCTCACTGAGTGCCTACTGGGTGCCCTGCACAGTTCCAGAGCCCAGGCAGCGCAAAGAGTGAGGCATATAAATATTAGCAAGCACCATCCAGGCTCCAAGGAGCTCAGGATCGAGTTGGGGGAAATGAGCTTCTTTAGAGCTCAGCAGGATGTTAGACCCATCGATAAGGGAGAATTGAAGTGTGACCCAAAGCCGGAGCCTCCACCAAGAAAGAGGCCCCCGACCACAGGGGCAGGGGAGGAAGTAAGGGGGTCAGGGTAAACCGTGGACGAGCAGTTCTTGAGCTGGGCGTGGCAGAATAAGTTTTCATGGAAAAACAAACAAACAGAAAATGAAGACATAGCACCCATGGCTAAGAAAACAGCAGGATTAACCACACCAAGTCCCAGAGGGGCATCAAGTGGGAGGAACGGGAGGAAAGAGCCGGGGGATGGGGGCAAGAATGTGGATTCTTTGGGGGAAGTCAGCGGGCAATAGAGCCCGTGTGCTACAATGAGTTATTATAATAATGTTAACCGAGGGCCCAGCGTCTTCCAGATGCTATAGCGCACAGGGGTGTCCAACCTGCAGCCCAAGGGCCACATGCAGCCCAGCGTGGCTATGAATGCCACCCCACACAAAATCGTAAATTTATTTAAAACATTATGAGAATTTTTTTTGTTTTCATTAGCGTTTGTGTGTTTAGCATGCAGCCCAAGACAACCCTTCTTCTTCCAGTGTGGCCCAGCGACTCCAAAAGCTGGGACACCCCTGCACAGTGGGTCCTTGAGTGTTGGAAATGAATCTCAGTGGGGCCGTGCAGAGGACGAACTGTGCAAGGCACTGCGCTAAGTGCTAAGGGATTTTCATCACTGGGTGCATCCGCTCTGGCACCTGCAAGAGACTTTTGTTTTCCTGTCCTGCCTCTGAGCAGGCCTGTGATATACCAAAAGGCCATTCACACAGGGCAGTGGGCAAATCTCCAACTCCAGCTCCAGACTCCTGGGGCCCTGGACCAGCTTCTCCCCCTCCTGAACTTCAGCATTCTCGTCTACACAATGACGTGCAGCTAAACTAATGGCAGTAGAGCAGGCTGGGAAGAGTCAATGAGGGATGGCCTGGGAAATACCTAACTCAGAGTTTGACCGTGCAGGCTCTTCATAAACGCTCATTATTATTAGCACCTCACTGCTGCCAGTTCAGAACAGGCCCCTGTGGCGGTCCTCAGGACGCAGAGGGAGTGTAAAAAAAAGGCACTCCATTTAGTTTGCTTGTTTTCTACCACTTGGTATATCTGTCCTTTTCCTGAATCGTCAGCTACAGCACAGGTGGCAGACACCAGGCCCGTGGGCCGAACCTGGCCCTCCACCTTGTTTTATCCGGCCCGGCACCTTGTTTCTACCTGGCGGCAGCACCGGGCTCCTTGCCCCTAGTTAAGGAGTAGTTCCATGTACACAGTCCTAAAATCACAGTCGGCCCTTTGAAGGCCACCACAGGCTGATGTGGCCCCGGTGACAATGAGTCTGACAGCCCTGAGCTAAAGGGTTGTGTCTGGCATCTTGAATGTTACTTCCGACTCTAAAATGAGCATTTTTCTCTATTTTTTAAAAACTTACAGTTGACATTCAACACTATGTGAGTCTCAGGTGGGCAGCATAGTGGTTAGACGTTTCTTTAATGTATGAAGCGGTCCCCCTGGTCAGTCCAGGATCCACCTGGCACCACACACAGTCACTACAACATTGGTGGCTCTGCTCCCCAGGCTGTGCGTTCACCTCCCCCGACTGTTCAGTGACTGTCCATTTGTGCTTTGTAATCCCTTCCTCTTTCTCTCCCAGCTCCCCAGCCTCCTCCTGTCCATAGCACGCTCCTCTTTCCACACCTCGCTCAAGGAGCTCCCCTCAGGAAGCCTGGCCAGTCACGGGGACCCACAAAGTGTGTTCCCCTCATCAGCTGCCCGCTGTTGCTCCTGTTGCTCTCCGTGGCCTTCTCACTATCGTGTGAGTGGTTGCAAGAGAAAAGGCTCCTCTAGATCCTTTGAGCCCTCAGATTGTTTTGGGGTGGGGTGTCAGGAAGTCTCCAGCAAGGCGCTGGCCCGTCCTGGACTGACCCACAAACACACACCCAACCCATCGGCAACTCTTCCGTTGCTCACTCATTCTTTCTTCTTCTTTTTTTAAAGATTTTATTTATTTGTTTTTAGAGAGAGGAGAAGGGAGGGAGAAAGGGAGAAAGAGAGGGAGAGGTGTGTGGTTGCCTCTCGCGTGCCCCCTACTGGGGACCTGGCCCTCATCCCAGGCATGTGGCTTCATAGGTAATCCAGCTAGAGACCCTTTGGTTCTGAGTCCCACGCTCAATCCACTTGAACTATACCAGCCAGGGCCATCTCCAAGTAGGGGTTGCCTCTCCTGCACCCCCTACTGGGGACCTGGCCCACACCCCAGGCATGTGGTCTGACTGGGAATCAAACCAGTGACCCTTTGGTTCGTAGGCCCACACTCAATCCACTGAGCTACACCAGCCAGGGCCCATCTTCCTTTTTAAGTTCTGCATCAAGGCTGAATTCCTGCTCACTCCTAAGACCCCTTTCCTCCTGAAAACCGTATTGTTCTGATAGAAACCTGCCACAATCCGTCTTTCATTGTCTCTTAATTCGATATCTCTACATCTTAAGATGTTTGGAGTTTCGGTCTTTAAAAAAATTTCATCAAGTATTTAAATCAATCTCGCTCCTCTTTATTGATGGAAACTCAAGCCCGCTGATTAACTTTTCAATCAAAGCTGCCTGCCACATGCAGGCTGCAGAGACAGCAGGTGCAGGAGGCTGCAGCCCGCCGCCACTGGCTTCCTCCCGAGCAGAGGAGCAGGGCTGGCCCTGACCTTCTGACCCCAGCTCCCTGGTGCCAAGGTCTCTTCAACTGAACCTGATTTTACTGTATGCGTCCTGGCTTGCTGACATTTCTGGAAAACACCTACTAGGTGCAAGGTGTGAGCCAAAAGCTGCACATTTGAAAGTGGGGGGCGGGGGGAAATAGTGTGTAACGTGATTTCTTCTAGGATCTAGAATACAAAGAATAACCCAGCGCAGGTCAGAGGTGACGGGGAGAAACAGAAGGAAGTTTCTTCCTGTCAGTCAGCACGTCCTGCCTCCCCAGCACCCACTCCTCCTAACTTCCAGTCTAACTGAGGACTGTTTTTAACCTCCCCCCCCCCACCAACATCAGAATGGTTCTCTTGATTGTAAACTTCTGGAAGGGTTCAGTGAGAACAGTGGTGGTTAAGCAGATGGTTCAGAGTGATATTTTTTCATGGTTCCCCTGCAGACAGCAGATTCTCTACAGCCCGAAATCTGTCACCCTTTGGGATCCTGGGTGACTTACTGACCCTTTGGGGACTCAGCTTTTCCATCAGTAAAATGGGAGGATTTACTCAGAGCTCCTCCACCAAGTAGCTGGGTGACATTGCTATGTTCTGTGGTCCTTCGGTGACAGCATCCGAGCCGGTTTGCCCGGCGCCGCACCTAGGGCTGCATCTGGTGGGCACACGGGTGGGGTCGGAGAAAATGAGGAAGGAGTCGGCAGTCCCGAGGACGCCGAGACCCAAGAGCAAACCCCTCAGGTCTAAGGAAGGCAGCGACACAGTCACTCGGGAGAGGCGCCCAGGCGGCTCTTGCCAAACCGCATTGTGTTACCTGCCCCTCCAGCGCCAGGAGCCTTTTGTCGAGAAGGGAAGGGAAGCACTTCTGCTGACAACCCCCCAGTGCTCCTGGACTCGCGTTTCAATCTCCACATTGATTTCCATTCTCATTTTTTAATTTCCTCCTCATCGGACGGAACTGAATACCGAATACCAGGCTCAGGCCTTCTCAAGTCCAATCGCCCCGTGCTTTGTTCCCAACTTATATAAAAGTTTAAATTTCCTCTTCCCCTGCTCAAATTTCTGCCAACACAATCATCAGAGATGAACTTTGGGAAGATAATTAGCATATCAGATATCGGTAATCAGCTAATAATGTATTTCTTGGATTGGGCCTCTCCGATGAGATGTTATTCACCACGAATATTATGCACACCGTAGAGACTATTCCCGCTGGTGGGTGTGCTTATGCTTGGAGGGCTCCAGCGAAAAGTCTTGACTGGGGCAGCACCCCTCCCCCACCCTCCCCATGTGAGCCGAGATTGGCTCCTGTCTTGTAGAACAGGGTTAACCTTCAGGGGAAACAGCATTAAGGGAAGTAATTATCCATTCACACTGAGCTGGCTACAAAGAAAGTGAGAAAATCACCTTCTCAGAACTCACATGAAAAACATAATGTAGTTAATATTAAATAAAGGAATTGGGCAACCCAGCCGCTTTTTACAGTGTGTTCTGATGTGTCCTTGATCGGGGCCTGTTTTGTTTATGATTAATGAATGACTCACCTTGGCCTGTGTTCCGCTCAATGCATACCTCATTATGAATTTGAAGAGGTCATTTGTTCTTGGGGTTGAAAATGAAAACCCTCTTTGTACATTCAGCAGCCGACGCGTTTGATATGGGTACAAAACTAGCACAGAGAGATGTGGAAGCTCTCGCTTTGGGCTGTTTTTTGATGTGGTGGTTGCTTGTCCTTTTTTAACGTTCGGGGATTCGGAGAGCAGTTCTCAGGCTGGGCTCTGATTTTACAGAAGATCCTACAAGATGCGGCTGGAGCCCAGTTCATCCTCGACAGCCACAGGCCTGCCCTGTGGGGGGTTGTGAATGAGGGGGCTTCTGCTAGGCGAGACGGGTGGGTGCGGGGTGTAGGGAGGGCTCTCCACGCTGGTCTAGGAGGCGCTTGAGCTGAGGAAGGGAATGAAAAGGCACAAAAACAAGTCAAAAGTTCACATGCTCCAAGGCCCAAGCACTCCGATAGGGCCAGCCCTTGTTCCTCCCACACTGTCCAGCAGGCTCTTTTTTTTTTTCTTTTTGTTAAATATTTGTTTTATTTTTTTTATTTATTTTTAGAGAGAGGAGAAGGGAAGGAGAAAGAGAGGAAGAGAAACTTCATGTGTGGTTGCCTCTCACATGGCCCCCATGATGCACCTGGCCTGCAACCCAGGCATGTGCCCTGACTGGGGATCAAACCAGCGACCCTTTGGTTCACAGCCCGTGCTCAATCCACTGAGTTATACCAGCCAGGACCCAGCAGACTCTTTTAATCCCTCCTTTTCCTCTTTAAAGCTGCTCATTAGGTTCATTTTTAAATTTGATCCCACTCGTCTTTAAATGTCAGAAGGAGCTGGAGTTTGCATCGTGGTTTGCCAGGCCCCACCAAACCCGCACTCAGGGTGGAAGGCTATCACGGGAAGAAATAAAACCGTGTGCCTCTTTGTTTCTGCCAGGTGTCTGACGACCCCTTCTGATAAGGACATACGTGTGTATCTCTTCTTCATTACACACACAGACACAGTCACATGTCTCAGAGGAGGAGTGATAGATCCGTGAGTATCGGTTGTTCTGCAGCTGTAGACTTTACGTTTTAGTGCAGACGGGGTCCACCGTCTGAGAGGGAGCCTGTGCACTTGGAATCCATGGCCCTATGGTAGGCGGGGCGCCCATCCAGAATCACACGTGTGGTTCACCCACTGTGGGCCCCACACAGCCCAGTGAACCATCTTCCCACGGGGCAGGGGTGTTCGCCTGTGCATCCAAATGAGGGCTTGTCACCCAGAAACACAAGCGTGAGCAGGGGCAGAACTTAGCGGCTGACTAGGGATGCCTGCTCCGTGGAGATATAGTTCACTGGTCACCTAACCAACGTTATTTCAAGTCATTTCTTTGCGTGTGGGAGAAACCATATCCTTTGATCACAGCCAGTGAGGTGGGATTCAATAACAGCACATCTCAGGGACCCGAGCATCACCCGAGGCTATGTCGCCAAACGGCCGTGTGACCTTGGACAGGCCATTTCTCCACTCTGGGCTTCACTGCTCCCAAATGGAAGCTCCGGACAAAACAGCCTTTTAATGATTTCTGACCATCAATGTTCAATTTTTTTTTCTAGAAGTACTGTCCCTCTTGTCCATGTTCTGTGATGCTGTGCCGGAAGCAGACACATGACTCGCTGACATGAGGCGGGAAGCACCTGCTCGGAAAATGTCCTCCTGGCGAAGTCGAGCCTTGCCGTGTCGCCAGCTCAGCTCAGAAGATCGATGCTGTGTCTTTTGCCATAGCTGCTCCTGGCCTCGAAGGCGTGAGAGCAGCTGCCAGACTCTGAATACGCGACCGCTTCGATGCAAACCGGGAAACCAATACACAACTTTCACAACTAGAAATGGAGGTCGCGTTTACCTTTGCACTCCAGCAGTGAAAATAGCACAACAGGAATTGTGTTATTGGGAAGGAAACGGCCAAGCACAATCTCTGTCGATATCCTAATACAACTTGGCAACTTCCAAGAAATTTAACAAAATTCCATAGGAAAGATTCCTCAAATTACCATAAGACACGTTTAAAGAACTCAGGATCTAAACAGCAATACCGATCACTTTTTTAACCTATTGAAAAAGTAGAGAATTTGAATGGGGCAAAAAAAAAATTCAGATGATCACTCTTCTCTCTTAAAAAAAAAAGGCTCCCACCCATTTGAGAAAATGGAGAAGCAGGCCAAAGGGGGCTTGTGAGTCAGTTTTATTACAATGTGTCACACTGTAGCCATCATCCACGTGTTTTAGTCTGAAAGCTGAAGAAGCCAGCACAGGAATACTAAAGCAACAAAGACACAAAAATCCTCCACTCGTGTGTGCTTTTCCTCTGGAAGCCCCACCCAGTGGTTTTTCCTTACATCTCGTTGGCCAGAACTTCTGCCTGCCCCATGGACCCCCAACGACATCACTTGAAGGTCCCTGGGAAGACAGAGGTGGACCAGGGAGGGGCTGGCTCAGCAGTCCACCTGTATCAGCCACACTTGCCCAGGATCACATGCTAGTGAGTGAGTGTCAGCTCTCAAGTGATACTTGCTGGTATTCCTCGCTTTGGGAAGGGCTGGATCTTCTGCTGCTGACCACTACAGGGAGAGAGCCTGGCTGGAGGGAGAACTCAGGAATCCAGAGGGCGTGGGAAGGAAGAAGGTAGGGAGGGAGGGAGAGAGAGAGAAAGAGGGAGAGAGAATTCTGATGAGGCCATTTCAGCACCTGAATCCTGATGTACTGCCTGATCTATTCGGTTATATGCTGTTATACAATATAAGCCAATCCAGGTTATGTTTCTGGTCACTTGCAGTTGAAGCGATCCTAAAGGCTATCTAAAGATTATAATCGTGCCTTGCTGTTGGGTGGTCCTTTATGGCTGACAGAGCACTTACATATTCTTTCTCCTGTTCCCTCTTCACTGGGACCCCGGGAAAGAGGTGGCACATCTATGCTCACAGGGCAGGACACAGACTAGCCGAGACCTTGACCCTAGACACCTTCCTCGTGTAGACTCTGAGCGGTTATGGAGTGCTTGGCGTGTGCAAGGCTCTGGGCCGAGTGCTAGGCGTGTCATGAAAAGTCAGGTGGCACCATGGTCTTCGGGGTCTTCTCCAGTCTAGTCGGAGAGCACCATTGGCAGGGTCCACCTGGGCGCATGCAATAAAGGGGCTGTCCAGAAATATCTAGAAGGTCAAGGATGGTCTTGAGGGCTTGACAACTAAACTGAACTGAAAACAATGAGTCAGGTTGAAGAGGAAGGGGAAAGGGAACACTGGGAAGGCGGAAGAGCAGAGGCAGAAACCCTGAGGCCACAGGAGGGTGTCTAGGGAGGAACTCAAAGATGCCGGCATGGCCAGGGGAGACATGGCCTGGGGCGGGGCGGGGGGGCACGTGAATCCACTCGGAGGGAGGCAGAGAAGGGCATGCTGAGCCCATGGGCTACAGTTAGAATTTTGGTCTTTATCTTCATTCAAAGACTTAAGCATTTGTGAAAAGGGACGTGGCATGATTTTATTTGCATTACAAAGGTAACATTCTACAATGTGGAGACTATGGGAGAAGTCAGGGCGGGTTTGGGAAGAAGTCACATGTGCCTGACATTGCACGTGGGGCTTAGATAACATTTCTATCGAGCAAGTTTAGTCCCTTGCCCCAGACCACTGAGCCAGCAAGTGTCGGGGACAAATGTGGGTCCGCAGAGAAGGTGCAAAGCCACAGGACACGAAGCACTTTCTACAGCTGCGTTACTGCCTGCTTCTTCCCTTGTCAGCCACTTGTTGGCTGGCATTTTCAAACTTTTCCATTTGGTTTCCTCCACCCCCAGTTTTATTTTTTTTTAAATAATAGTTGCACAATTCTTTAATGCGATTCAAGCAAAAAACCTACTTGCTATCCATGCGGCAAAGTTCACAAACCCACATTGTGTCATCACTTTTTAAAAATGTATGACCAAGAACATTTAGCAAATTCCAGAAACCTTTGAACTCCAGTTTGTTGAATATTGTAGTTTATGTTTTTTTCTGATTTGTCCTGGACCGTCTGTACTTTGGATTATTAATCTATAACCAAACACAACTCTGGCCAGTCAAGCCTTTCCCACCACCCCACCCCCCAGGGATGATGCCGGAACAGGACCAGATCTATTATCTGTTCTTTGAAATTCTGTCAATATATTTATTTCAAATCCTTTTCTGGCTTCTTTCTCCCTTTGCATTTCACGGAAAAACTCCAGCTAAAATCAGCACTGTTTTGTCACTCGTTAGCAGGAATCATGTCTGACTCAAGGGCAGAGTTCAAAAATATTTTCTTTCCACACACAAATGCAAAAAAAGCTCCCCCCCACACTGTTGGCCACAGCTGTCTGCCTTAATATTCATGTATGTAAATGTATCATGGTGTCCGGCTGCCCCTTTGGTGGATTCAAGTTGTAGATGAATAGACATTCATGGAGACGGTGGGATTGGCAAGCTGCTACAACCGAAGATGGGCAAATGTCTGGAAGATTCTTCCTAGAAGGCAGAGGCTGTGTCTGCAGCAGGTGCAGGCAGTGGGTCCTTGTGCTCGCAGGCCCTGACACCGTGTCGCCCCTGGATGTGCTGTGCACCTACCCACCCCAGACAACCGCACTACAGACCTCATAAGGGTTCGTCTGGGATGAGCCAGGGTTCACTGCATACCTACTGTGTGCCAGGCACGTGTCTGGACTCTTGAGTCCACGTCGTCCTCAGAGGAGACAGAGGCTAGTAGCCAACGATCCAGTAAGGTCATTTCGGACGGCGATGACTCTGCGGAGTAAACCAAACTGTGGGGAGAGAAGGGAACAATGACTTCAGGTGGAGTCCAGGTAGGTCTTCAGACGGGTTTGTCTCTGAGAAGGTGTCACTTGAAAACCCAGCGATTAGTGAACCAGCCATGGGAAGATCTAGGAGAGAGAAGACCGTAACTGTCCAGCACCATCTGTGCAATGAAGAAGACCACAGCCTGGAAGCAGAGCGGAGGGGGGAGGGAGAACACAGAAAGTGATGGCCGAAAGGTAGGCAGGACCATGCCCATGTGGGGCCTCAGAAACCATGTAAGGGATTTGGACTGGAAGAGCAATAATGAGAAGTCACTAGTGAGCTTGAACCAGGGGCTAAAATGACCTGACTGACAACCACCTAGAGGTGGCCCCCACTTCCCTTTGTCATCAGGGAGTGTCAAGCTGTATTTTGTATGGCACAAGTCCCTAAAAGAAAGAGCATCAAGATCCCTATGGCTTCCAAACCATTGGATGTGTGAGAGTGGGATGTACGAGTGTGTGTAGACCCTGCCAGTCGCCTGCACCCAAGGTGGAGCTGTGGGTGCTCCTCAGCTGTAAGGCCCCTCCACTGTCAGCTTCTGCCAACCTAAGCCCCCCAGAGGCAGGGAATCTGGCAAGAGAAGAGCCTGTTTCTCTGGATGGCCCAGGACCGACGCGGCGCCGTGGCGGTGTCGGGGCAGAGCCGCTCTCTCTTCCCAGAGTCCTGCCCACCCCACCGAGAAGCTTCCTTGTCAATGACTGTGCTAGGTGCCGTCCTAGCTGCTGCGGCCAGATTCACGCTTCAGCCAGAGAATGAGGGACAGGAAAGAGGAGGGAACACTCATTTCTTTTTAGGGCCACCTGGAAGTCCTGGACCTCGATTCCCGTCCACCAGAACCCACTCTCCTGCCCACACCTAGCTTCAAGGGGAGCCGGGAAATGTACGTTCAGCTGGGCAACCTCCTGCCAAGTTTAAATTTTTCTTATTACTAAAGCAGATTGGTGGAGCAGGGGACGCTTCTGGCTTCTGCCCCCACTGCCTGACCCTCAGTGCAAAAGCGACCAGAATGGCCTTCGCCCCTTGGGGAGCCAGCCTCGTTAAAGGAAGTTCTGTTCCCAAAGGGCTAATTAATAACATAAATAATAATCATAATAATTAATAAAAATAACCAAGTAATTGAGACATCACTATGTATTGATAATTCTTCCCCGAACAATCCTCGCTCTGTGTCCCATGCAAACAGCAGGGTTTTATTTTTTAATTAAAAAAACAAACGGAACAATCATCCCATTGTGGGCCTGCCTCTCTCAGGGCCTGCACTTGGGGCTGTTTTCCTAGGCGTGGGGATAGATTAGCACTGTTTTATTTCTGTTTTCTCGTCTGGTCCTCCTTCCCGGTCGCGAGTGGCATGCAATTTCAAGTCAGCTGACAGGAGGCAGGGCGCTCTTTTGCATATTAAACAAGATGATTGTAAACCACTTAGCTATGTTATAAGATCATTATAACTATGCTAAGAAAATCTGAACCCATGGCCCCCTTTACAGGGTGTGATTTTAGCATGTGTACAAAGATCAGTTTTCTACTGCATTCAAAAAGTCGTGAGCACTTACTCTGTGTGCTTAGCGGACTGGCTGCAACAGGAGACCCCCAGTCTATACAGAGCAAAATAAGGCTGTGACGATAAGGTACCCAGAGAACCAGGGTTTTAGCAATTAGCCTGCAGTGTCAGTCAGCGTAGACAGACGCTCAGGAATTCATTTGTCTAAGGCTAAGGGAACAAGGGGAGTGGAAGTGAACAGATCGCCACTCTGGCTGTGCGCACGACTTTGCTGGTGATCTTAAATCACCCCCACCCACAGGCTCTCGGGTTCCTGGATGGTGGCAGGAGGCACAGGCCCTGCTCTGCACCAGCCAGTGTGTGGCCTGGGGCCGCTCCCATGCCACTCACTGAGCCAGCTGTAATGGATCGTCCACAGCCTGGCCCTCTTTTCTGCTGAGCTGCCGCCTCACAATTCTCTCAACGCAGGCCTCGCGGCACCAGGGCTGGGCCAAAAGATGAAACCCTTCGGTGGTCCCCGAGTTAAGTGGGTTCTCAGACCACTTCCAGCTTTAGCCCGCTAGAATCCGATAAAGTAAACAGCAAAGCAAGACAAAAACTTAGGCTGAATGAATCCGGGAACCTGGTACACGCAATGGGTACTGCACAGCACGCAGCCTCGGATTCTACACAGTAAAGCTTGCTGATTTTTGCTAATTAAAAATGATGCATCATATATTTTGGAATAAAGGATGTGCTCTTTCCTTCACCTTAAAGCAGGAGGTGGAAGAGAACATAAATGCAAATGACATGCAAATACACTTTGGGGAACCTTCTAGTTTTCATAGCTGAATGCAGCTTCCGGGCAAATACGGAAGATGATTCCCTATCCCTATTTCCCAGGAGTTAACTCTGAAAGTTCCTGAGAGCCCCATGGCATGGCCCCCTTCCGTAAGAAAACGAAACCTGAGTTGTTCAACTTAGAGGCGAAGGAAGAATTTCCACCGGAGGACGTGAGGCGAGACTTTGCTACAGCCGGTGGGCTGGACGTGCTCCTTCTCCTGTGCTCGTCCCGGAGTGCTGGGGGGACAGACCCCCGTGCCGGCCTGCAGTGAGGGCAGAGGGCAGTTCCCGCCCACCAGTGTGGCCGCACCTGGTGCACAAACCCGTCCGAACCCCTCGTGCCAGAGGTAGGAAGTAGAGATGAGCACAGAGAGACCCGTGGGTCGGCGCTGCCCGGCCTGCTCGGTTTGGCATGTCCTCCTCATTCTGGGCAGCTCCTCTGACCATCCCAGCTCCTTATCCCCCAGAAGTATCACTATCCCCCAGGAGCATCACTTACAACCAAAGACAGCCGCCTGTGAGCTCCCTGCCGGGACCTCCCTGGGTGAGTAACATTGGGAACGGCCACCGTTTCCAGGAGGCCTAACCGTGCCCACAGGGTCTACGCACCCCGTTTCCAGGAGGCCTAACCGCGCCCACAGAGTCTATGCACCGCAAGGAGACCTGCACATTAAAGACCGAGACTCACTTGACAGTGGGGATTATTATGTGTCAGAAGCTGCTTTTAAAGCAGCAGTACCTCCCAAACGTCAACGCACACACGTGGAAGTCCCTCAGGATGCAGGGAAAATGCAGATTCAGAGTTGGTGGGTCTGGGGTGGGGCCCACAGCGTGGCGTTTCTAATGAAAAGGACCAGGATATGCCACCCTGAAACGTGCCATTTTGGCATAAGAATTATTTTGAGCTGGAGACAGTTGAGTTCCTGAAATCCCTTATCTGCCTGAAAGCAGAGCCTCCTGAAAGGACTCGATTAGTATAAAACCGTCCCCTAGAAAAAGTCTTATCTTCTCTAAGACAAAAAGTCAGCCCCACGCCCACGCAGATATTGTCACAAGATTGTCACATCTCCCACACGTTCTTCTAAGGGCCCATATATCTTCCCAGAAAGTCAGCTGCTCTTCCTTCAGTGCCTTTCTTCCCTCCTCCTTTCCTCTTGGAGGAAGTACACAGACTCGCACTTCTAACCGGCCCTTTGAGCTGCTCCCCGCTGACCTCTCCCCTGTGTACATGCTGCACCTGGCGGGGAGCTTGAAAAACAAAGCTGGGACCTGGGTGCCCTGTCTGAAGATGCGGAGTGAACCAGTCTGGGGCTCGGCCTGGGCTGGATGTCTCCAAACTCCACAGGTGATTGGAAGGTGCTGCCCAGGCTGCTCCAGGTGGCAGGACTCAGCCATCGGGGCGTCGGCAGAGGCACAGAAGCTTTGGCTCTTTGTGTGTGAACTTTTGAACAAGAAACATCCCGTTGTCTCAAGAGGTGATGAGCCTCCCATCCTGTGAAATGTGCAAGCAGGGGCTTGATGATCTCTGGACGGTGATTCGTTTTCAGATGGAACTCAGGCTCCCATGGGGGTGCAGAGAGGATCGCTGGGAACGTGGAGGGGTGGAGCGGAACTGGGGAGAGTGGCCGATAAAGCAGTGGCCCAGGTGTTCCAGCCCTGACATCTCAGGATTGGTTTCTTCTGTAGATTTAAAAATAAGTGAGATATAGAATGAAACACAAAGACAGGCCAGAAAAGAGAATTGCACATGCAAAAAATAATGGTGAAATCCGAGTAAGGTCCACGGCCCATCTCATCGGATGGTGCCTGTGGGTTGCCTGATTTGGGTAACGCACTGTTAGGGGAACTTGGATGACGGGCGCACAGCACCTCGATGGACCATGCTGACAACTTTTGGTGAGTGAATAGGTATTTCAAAACAGAAACCACAACGTCAGAACTAAGTGCATTGCACCCGGGTTTCCCTACGAGACCCGGGCAACGGAAGATGGCAGGAGGGCTGGTCTGCTAGGAGAAAAAGGCTCCCTACTGGGGAGGTGCAGACTCTGTGTCTCTCTGTCGAGTGGGGACGTCTCTTCAGGGTTTTGCCAGCAACCGGTGGATGGGGGACCACAGCCCTCCCTGAGTGTATGCTCCCAAACGGAAACAGGGCCAGCTGAAATGAAGCCACTGGCCAGAGCTCCCTGAGGCCGTCCAAGTTCCTAGAAGGAAGGCACGGCCTCCATTTCCAGCCTTCATTAGCGACACGACGAATAATAAAAATGAAAGCCGGTAACACTGAGTCAAGAGGAGGGAGGAGCAGGGGCCGGCAGTGACGGTGTTGTGCGTGGGTGTTGAGTGTGTGTGTATTTTGGGATGACGACGTATTCTGCATGTTGTAATTAGGGCCCGAGGGGGTTGCAATTTTTTTCTTTTTTTTCTCCCAGGGCTGGCAAGTGGAAAGCAGGAGGCAGCTGAGATTCCCACACATCTGGGGCAAATGGATACTGCACTCCAATTTCCTGTCGGCGCCACTGGCTTCTGGAGGAATTACTTGCTAAGTAAATGATTGTTATAAGACTATGAAGATTCGGTCAATCAAATTAACCCCTTTTGTCCACTGCCCCCTCCCCCACCCACCCCACCCCACCGGCTTCCTTCATTTGCCTAAACTCGGTGGCTTTTGAAAACGTGTTGGGAGCCTGAAGGCCTGGCCTTCCCCACTTTGGCCCAGGGTAACCTGAGCGGGAACCGAGGCCCCCAATTGTTTTGCTAATCAAGATTATTGCCCCCATTGAGATGTGGAGGCACAAGCTGGCGGACAAAATTTGTCAGTTTCCCATGAAATAGTTCTGTCAGTTTAGCCCTGGCGCTGGCAACTATTAACATATAAATGAAGTTTCTCCCTCCTCCACTCCCCCTCCCCCCACACACACACTTCAGCCACCGTCCTAATGGAGGCAGAGAAAATATAAACACACCCCCACCCCCAGCTCCCAGCCCCTCTGTGGGCTTAAATCAAGCCAGCTTCTTTTCTCCCGAGCCTGGAAATCCTGTGGGCCTGGGGCAGGGGGGCGGAGGGTGGGGGGTGGGGGTGGGGGTGGGGGGTGGGGGTGGGGGTTAAAAAGAAAGGGGAGGGGGGCTGAAAGGAGGTGATTTGCACAAAACTACTTTTAAGGCATGACACCGTGAGGCCCGGTCCCCCGCTGGCAGCAACAGGCGACTGGCCAGGCCTGTGACAGTACAAATGGCCATCTGAATGCCAGGGCGGACCTCCAAGGCAGCCTGGGGACCAAGTGGCAAAGAGGAACACAGGGTTTGAAAGAGTGATCTTCGCTCAGGGGTCACACACCCAAGACGTCTGACTAGATTGGCCGACTGGAGACAGGGTTGGGTGGGTGGGCGCACGGCGGAGTCCCGTGCTGGCTCTTCTCACGCCGGGCTGGGGACCAGTGTGGGGCTGGGCTGTGTGGCCTGGCTGAGCTGGCGGCACCCACAGCTCAGCCGGGGTGCTGAGCTGAGCCAAAGGAAGGCAGGCAATAAGATCCCTGTCTTCCTGTTTCTTCTGGGATGAGGTTAGAACAGCAAGGAAGGAGACCAAAGAATGTATCACTTATATTTCTATGTTATATAGACAACAGTATCTACGTGTTTATGTCTGTAACCGCCTACAGAACAAGCTGAAAATGGTCCTGTCCTATTTAATAAGAGTTGCTTCTCTGAGACAGGCCCAAACCAAGGCTCCCAGCCCACGCGTGCGCAGAGGAGAGAATTTTGACGTCTCACCCTTCATCCCTACCTGGCAGAACCAAAGGATGGGGACAGGACTGGACCTGGAACACCAGACCCTTTCAGAAGCGCAGGGTCCCATGTCCAGGAAGATCTGGTGCTGGCACCTCTTACCGTAAACGGCTAAGGCCCTCCAACAAAATTTGTCCCTCCAGCCCTCCCGAACACCTGTTCCCGTTCTCCTGGGTGGCACCCTTCAGAATCAAATAGCCTGTCTTGCTCCACCTGGACTCCCCAAGTCTCGCACTTGGCTCTGCCAGCACCCGGTGGACAAACTCTTTCGGTCCGCTAACGTCTCATCTCCAACACTTCGGTAAAAATGAATCCGCAAAGCCAGAATGAAAGAAGTATTTATCTTTGAGTGTATATGTGTGCACACACACGTAATGCCTTAAGCACTCTGGTAAATACAAATTATATGTGTAACTCAAAACTGTGCATTCCCTGGCCTGTGTGTGGGTGCATGAACCTATGTCTGTGTTCATCTGGGTGAACCTGCGAGGTGACCACGTTAGCCATCTGGGGCCTCGTGACTCCTGGAAGGAGACTTGTGCGGCGTCAGGAACCTTGTGTGGTTGGAGGAGCGCCCAAGGCGATTCTGATCAGGGGTCACAGGCTCCACAAGGTGGACACTGATGCAGACAGGCCTTCGGTCATCATTAGTGCCCACCACCTGGGGACAAGCAGGGTATGCCTCCATGGCTGTGGGCCACACTGCTGTGGACGAGCCACCCAGCCCCGCCTCCAACAGCCTCAGTTTCTCCATCTCCTGCTTCCTGCTGCCTGGTGGGGAAAGACACCTGGGGGGTGAAGCGTCCCCAGGAGTCCCCCCACCGCCCCACCAGGAGGAGGCATGAGGCCCGGTCAGGCTGCCCTGTGCCTTCTGCCCACGCTGGGCCTGCTGAACGCTTTCCTCACACACACAGCTGCTGAGATGCAGCGAGTAGGTGGGGCTTCCTGTCAGAAAGGCCTGGCTTGAAACATCTTCTCAAAGCCCTGGCATCCCACTGTTGACCAAACTCTGAGATGTGTTTCTGGAATCAGAGATCATTTTTAGTGGTGACTTTGAATTTTTCATCATGAGAATGTAGAAGAAAGTAATCTATAAGACTTTTCACCATGAAATCTGTACAGATTACCCTTTCAGGAGATGTGGTTTCATCATGAAAGGCTTGGGCATCAGACCACCGGGCTCCGTGGCTATGTGACCATTGGCAAGTTATTTAACCTCTCTGGGCCTTAGTTTCTTCCTCTAAGGGTGGCCCCTAATTCAAGAAGACGATTTTCCTTAGAAGAAGAGGGAGAGACCGCAGGGGTGCTTGTACTCAGAAAAAAAAAAGGCCAAGAAAGAGGCCCCAGGAGATACCAGACCTATTGACACCTTTTTTTTTAAATTAAAAAAAAGTATTTATTCTTTAGAGATGGGAAAGAGACCATGGAAGAGTGGGAAAGAAACACTGATGTGTGAGAGAAACATGGATCAGCTGTCTCTTGCACAAGCCCCACCTGGGGACTGAACCCACCACCTTTTGCTTTGTGGTGCAATGCCCGCCCCACTGAGCCACACTGGAGAGGGCCAGACACTTGGATGTCCAGTCTCCAGAACTGTGGGAAAACACATTTCTGTTACTTAAGCCACTGAGTGTGTGACTGAGCGCCGACTCGGTGGGACACCATGAAGCCGCACAGGCCTTATGAGTGACACGGCTGATCCTCGCAACAAATCCAGAAAGAGGATTCGAGAGATGCGAAAACTGCAGCTTGGAGAATTTGACCATCTGCCAGGTGCCCGCGGGAGGAACCTGCAGAAACTGTATTCTGAGCTCAGGTCTTTCTGCCCCTAGACCCAGCGTTCTCTGCCCCCGGGGCATCCTGCTGGTGGTGTTTCCCAAACCCAGGAGGTTTCAGGATGCTTGGAAGCAGCCCGGAGAACAGCCAGCTTCCTGGGGAAGCATCTCAAAGGTGCTGCAGGGCTGATGGGCTCCAGGAAGGCCCCCCAAGGTTGGGGGTGGGGCTGCAAGCCACACGTTCACGACCTGGCCCGTTTTCTAAAATAGTTGCGTTTGACAAATGAACACGGGCCCCCCTGGAAGCAGCCACCTTGGGCAGAGATGAAATAATTAGCATTCAGCGTGCTCGTGTTCATCTCCCCCTTTGCCAGGGTGAGAACCACTGCAGACCAGAGCAAAAGGAGCTTCTCTCTTCTCAGGGCTCGGCCCAGGAGTTGGGGGTCTTCCCAGAGAGCAACCCCCAGCCTGTCACTGCTGCAGGCTCCCCAGAGCCACTGCTGAACGCTGGGCCCATCCTGGCCACCCCGGGGGGGACGGCTTATCGCTAGTGTGACTCAGACCTTCCTGATAGCCCCCGGGGGTCAGCGCCAGGTGGGCGGTCCTTCCGGGAGTGAACGAGGCCATGGGTGCTGGCCGTTTCGGCACTGGTTACATTTACGTTTAGACATCCCTGTTATGAGGTGTAAGAGTAGAGCTGGCACGCCCGAGCAGCATAGGAAGGAGGGGGCACTGCTGGGTGGGCAGAGAAGGCAAATCCGTGCTGTTGGGTCCGGTGGCCACTGGCAACAGACACGTGGCTGCTGGTCACTCAGAGTGTGGCTGGGCACCTGGAGACCTGCCTTGAGTGTGAAATGCACCCTGGCTGTCAAAGACAGAGTATGAAAGACATCTCACTATTTTTTGCATCGATTATGTGTTGAAATGATCTTTTGGGTATCTTAGCTTCACTAAAGCATATTATTAAAATCAATTGCATTTGTTTCTTTATGCTTTTGTGAATATGACTACTTAAAAGGGCTTCTCTATTTCTCTAAATCTTTCTATTTCATCACCTTATTTCACTCTCTACCCGACACTTGTCACCATCTGAAAGTCTCTTATTTACACATTTGTTTGCTCCTGCATTTCTGTCTCTTCTATGGGGACGGGGACTCTGCCCATCCAGTCTGCTGCCTGCCCTAGGCACAAGATAAATAAATGCTCAGTGACATGTCTAGGCTTCGTGAAGGAGGAAGAGAGTTCAGGGAGGAGGTTCTGCTCTGCGCAGCCCTATGCACCAGGTAGCACCGACTGCTTCCTTGCTGGTAAGGCAGACTTCATCCAAGACTATGGCAACAGAGGAGAAAGATCAAGCTCAACCTCCAATACAACCTGGACAAGTGGGGATGGCAGCCAAGGAGCAGGGAAAGGGGCCAGCGGGAGGAAAATGATGAAGAACAGACATCAAGGGTGGGGACTTTCTTGATAAACTGACCTACCTGGGTTCTTACCAAGGACGAGCCAAGCTGAGGAATGAGGAACTTCACCAATGTCAAGTGTGATCACATATCACATAGAGTAGAAAGATGACATAGCAGGATTCTCATCAAAACTAGGCTGGGCAGGTCAATGACAGGATGGGGGTCAAGGGCGAAGGCTAGTTAAAAGGAGGCTTGAGCTGTGGCTGGGTAGCTCAGTTGGTGAGAGCGTTGTCCCAATATGCTAAGATTGTGGGTTTGATATCCAGTCAGGACACAAACAAGAATCAACCAATGGCTGAATCAATAAGGGGAACAATAAATCCATGTTTCTCTCTCTCTCATTGATAAATTAAAAAAAAAATTTAAGGGGGCTCAGATCAGGTCCATCTTGGGTTTAGTCAAGGACAGTCTTTGTCAGTGGCTCTGCTTGTGTTTTAAGATGGTTGTTAGTAGCTCCTTGGTCCATGTGCTCCTTGTCCAAATCCAGGAGAAAAGTCAAAGGTGCCTTTCTTCAGGCCCAGAAGAAGTCTAAAGATCCATTCCGATTGGACCAGCTCAGTCACGTGCCACCCTCTGGACCAGGAGGCTGGTTGAGCATAAGCACGTGCTCCCCTCACGGGTCAGGAAAGGCAGTGGAACCATCCAGACCCTGGAGACTCCCAACAAATTTGGCTCAGGTTCACCCCTCAATTGTCAGGACCCCCAGGGCAAGAATACAAACGGAGCCCTGCAATCCATGTGTTTAAACATATTTAAGGTTAACAATGTGAACCAACATAGTTAAATAAAATATGCTCTCTCTTCCCTGGAGCGGCCAGGTAAAGGAGTCCTGATTTTTTATTTGCTAAATCTGTCAGCCCCACTTCCACCTTGACAGTGTACCTTCCGAATGACAAAATTGCCCATGGGAGTCCCTACCTGGTGAGCCCCTCAGATGTCATGGATGAAAACAGAAAAGGGGGCAGAAGATGGGTGTGCCTCCTTACTGCTACAAATACTCAATTCTGCACGAATCTCCGGCAGTCTCCCCGTCTGAGTAGGTGCTGAGAAGCTAATTCGTCTTTTCTTTTCCTTACCTAATAACTTTCATTGTGGACTCTTTCTTGCCCTTCAAAGCAGATCTGTCTCTGACATCAGCAACGGGTCAACACACCCTTCTTCCTGGCATTTAAGCCCAGCTGCTTTCTGTCTTGAGATGAGGCCAGAGACTCGGAGAAGCATTTCCCCAGGGCCTTTGGAGTTAGTCACCAAAGCAGAGGTCTGGGTTATAAGGCCTGCTGCGCCAGAGCTGAGTACCCAGTGCGCTTGACTGAGACAACTCTGTCTAACTGCGTTCACGTTTGTGACACACAGGGCTCGGGCAGGCGCCCTCTGTGCCCTGGTCTGATGACATCTCTGGTCCTTTCCCTTCTGGACATGCACACAGTTAGACCAGGTGACCTAAACCATGTTATTGAACGATGGCCGGGCACATGAAAGCCTCCCCTGCAGCCCTGTGCCCTCTCTCGCCCCTTCGCTGCCTGTCAAATGCAGAGCCCTGTGTGACCTGGAGGAGGGTGGGGTCGCCGAGGGAGGAAGCTTCAATTCCTGAATGATCAAACTGCTGCAGTATCCCTCCACCTTCTGCCTCCAGTTGGATTTCACCTGGACAGGAAATAGATTTCTGTTATGTTAAGCCCCTAGGATGTTGGTTTTCTCTGTTCTAACAAATAGTATGACCTTAGCTTGGACAAGGGCCTATGGGAAGGGGGACAGAGATGGTTGGCTGGTACGCTAGCTAACGCCTGCCACAGTTATTACCTCCAAATAGCCCCGAGGCAAATAGCTCCGGTGGTCATGTGGCACTGCCTCCCAGACTCCTGACTGTGTCATCCCAGGTTTTCGTGTGTTGCAAATCACAAACCGATTCAACTTAGAGCTGGCATGGGTCACGCAGCATGCCTGACACAGCACTCTGCCCGTGTGACTTGTGACATTGGCATGCAAAGAATCTGGGACCTGGGACGGATGTTCCAAGGCCTGGGTGTCATATTTTAATCAATACAATCTTAAGCAATGAACTGACAAACCAATAGTATAATAAATAAGTGGCTAAAAAACGTCAGTATTGGTCCACAGTTAAGAGTGGATAGGCAACTCGGCCTGTTGCTTAGGACGCTGGGTCTGGAGCCTCTCTTTTTAGGGCAAACACAGAGAAATCTTCTTCCACGCCCACAGTTTCAACAAACCGTGTTTGAAATGTTGCGGGGAGGGGAGTGTAGTGGGGAGGGTGTTCTCAAAGATTCCTAAAGATGGAGTTTGAAAACATATAGACTCTTGGGAGTAAGTAGCAGGGGCTGGGGCATGAGGGCCTTTGGCTAGGGGACCATACCAGCACACCATGAGAGCTGCATGGTGAGAACCTTGACAAATACGCAATAATCCGGAGAGCAAGGTGTAGGGTTAGGCGTCTCAGGGAGAAGGGTCAACAGTGTTGAATGAGAACAAATTCATAAGGTCGGCACGTAGTCATTGACCCTGCTTGTGGGGATTTCAACGCCTTATCTTCTTTAGATGGAATTAAGTCCTTTTTTCCTCATGTTTATGAGCTCACGCTGACCATGCCCAGCCCGCCGCGGTCCGCTGACACGTGATGGAAGTTGCACACCATCCAACAGCCTGGACTCAGGTCCTGGCAGGTGAGCCCGAAGCCCAGAGAGAGGTGTGGCTGCCATTTCTGTTTCCAATCATTTCTGTACTTGGTGTGCGTGTGTCTGAAAGTTCTGTCAGCAAAGAGTTAAACGAGAGACCATAAAAAATGATAGAAACAAGATGAGATCTAACATCTCAACGGTTGCCAAAACTAGCAAATAATCAAAATCCGACCACAAAACCTCTCCAGATACCCATGGCACCCACGCCAGCTTAGGAACAAAGCTGCCCGACGTGTGTTTAAATCCCCTCATCTCCCACTCATCTCCTGACCAAACGCTGGCAACAAACTAGCTCACAGGATTTTTGTGTTGTAAAAGCATTCCGAGCTTAAAGGGAGTAGAAATTCCCAGATCAGGGGGAGGGTAAGACACCACCCCATGGGAGGTGGGCGCATCTCGGAATCTAGGGAAACGCGTCTTTGAAAGAATGTTTGTTGCAGTTGTGTCGTGGGGGCAGGAGAGTGGCCTTGCTTTCCTAGAATGACATGCTCAGTGACATGCTGAAAACCCCTGAGCTGGTGGGAAGACTCAGACATGTTCTCTGCCTGCCGGGGCGATGCTGGTGGAGGGGCACACCGGGGTCTCGAGAAGTGATATGCAGGATGCTCGTGTCATCAACAGAGAGCACTGTTTAAAAGCAGATAAAGAGTAACCTCCTCTTTTCCCATATTTAATTATCCACCCCCTGCCCCTTGCATTCAATTCAGCCCATACCGGTTGAATACCATGGGCCAGGAGAGTGAGGGTATGGGGAAGACAGGGCTGCATAAGACACTGGACCAGCCTTCCATGTCCCAGTGCAGGAGACTCACACATACACAGAAAATGGACCATTGCCAGTTTCATCTATAAAGATTGGCAACTTGGCCCTGGCCAAGCAGCTCATTTGGTTAGAACATTGTCCCAATATGCCAAGGTTGCAGGTTCGATCCCCTGGTCAGGGCATGTACAGGAAGCAACCAATGAATGCATCGGTAAGTGGAACAACAAATGGACGTTTCTCTCTCTCGAAAAAAAAAAAAAAAGGCACGCAACTTTTCCTAGGAGGAGAGACAAACCCTAATCACAAGGTGTGATTCAGGAAGAGGTCCCCGGGCAGGTCACACATCCCCATCACAGTCCACCATGTCCTTGCACTGCATGTCCATGTACTGCAGACCAGCTGGACAATAAAAGAAGACAGAGAATTAAAGTCTGCACAAGCAAGACCAGTTCATACCCACTGGCTGCCCACAGTCACTCTCTTTGAACACTCCGATGGTTCTTCAAACACTGACCCCCAACGGCAGAGCGCTGCGCAGGGTGGCACTCCGCTGAGCTTTTCCACGACACTTACTATTTTATTGCTGGAAACATTTTCTTTTTTGCATCACATGCCTTATCATTTCCCTCAACCATGTGTCTAAAGCCTCCCCCGACTTTCTTTTCCAGAAGTTATCATCCCTTTTTCCTTCAGCAAACTTTTCCTGCCCTAAGCGGTCCGCCCCAGGGGCAAGGAGATGTCAGGGGTCCTCCAAAAAGCTGGGCAGCAGGACTCTCTGGTGCCAATGGTAACAGGTCAAAACGTTTATTAAAAACCAGCATCAGTGGTTGGACCTGGGCCGACCTGAAGGCTAAGTTTAAATCTGGTCCAGGAAAAGAATTTGATGGAGAAAGAATATTCATGAGTAGATTCTCCATTGTCGACAGCTTAGTAAAATAGTACGATTCCAGAATTCTACCACGATGAACACAGAACTGGTTTTCACGTGGGCACCGGGAGCAGCGCGGCACCCTGCCCGGCACAGAGCAGCTGCCGGGGTCATCTCACTGAGTCACTGAACCAATGAGACTTAGGTGGACTGAACCGTTTCAAGACATTAAAACATGAAAAAACGCTTAACATTAAAAGGCAACTGAAAAAAAAATAGAAAAATCTATTTGGTTCAGGCATGGTGTGAAAAGTAGAAGATACTTTAAATAAATGTTTAGAAATGCCATTAAAAAAGAATTTCCAGCTGGTAAAATATTTACTTCATCAGCAGATATTGTAGTCGATGGTGATTAATCCTTATTTATAAGACACATTGGTTTTTGTGAGTGCCGACACCCAGATGTTTTTGAAAAGGAGGGAGATAGCTTTTGTTGAGTGGTCTATGCCATTATTCTGTTTTTTATTTTCTTTCTAGTACTGGTTGTTATTAGAAATTGTGTTGTTTGTTTATGTAATTGTTTTTTTCAGTCCCCTCCCCCCATACACCCACACCCCCCCATACCGAGTGTAACCCCCGTGCGGACAGCAATGCGGTCGGCTCTAGTCATCACTCTTCCCCAGCCCTGAGTGCGGGCCTGCCACCGGAGAGTCACACCTCGGTACTCGTCAGCCTCAGAGCGCGTCAAACCCTGTATTCGTCACATTTTGACCAGAAAACCAAAGTGTTTCAGCACTCGGTGCTTGCTCGGGGCTCTTCACGCTGCTGGAACTTGCACAAGTCACGTCGCTGTCCCACAAGAGAAAATGCGTTGTCGCCTGGTACTTGTGGGTTTCGGCACTCGTCAGGGGTTCCGGAACAAATTAGCCATGACGGCACCAGGGTACCACTGTATATATATTTGTGAAAGGACTGAATTAATAGCTTATTGCCAATTGATTGAAGCATGTTTTCACTTAGTGCAAAGAGTATAAAGGCCAGATCCTCAAAGCAAAAACTTGAAGAACACCCCACCCCACCCTACCCCACCCCTCAACCCTTTTCTGTTTTTAGGAACAAAATACTTAATCCTCTGTGCAGTCCTAGTTTTGTGGAGCTTCCCCTCCCCCTAACACGGGAGTGTGCCTAGAAGTTGTAGCCCCAGCAGACTGGGAGTGGGGACGGGTGGGGGCAGGGGAGGGTATGGCCCGCTCAGTACCTCTGGGCAAGGCCCCCAGCACCGTGGCATGAGACACTGCCCAGCTCCGGGACCTGAGGCCCTGTGCGGTTAATCCATGAGACCTGATGAGACTTTCATCCGAAGTGACAGTTCCTTCTAAGGTTTCTCTCAATCTGAAATGGAGCCACAGATAACGGGAAGAAAATAGAAGGAAATATTGCGAATCCTGGAGACTGCTCTGGTTCACAGCTCAGCCAGTGGGAAAAGGAAATAATTTTTTGGCGTTCATCTTAAATTACCTAAGATTTCAGATTTAAGCTCAATTTGCTGTGAGAATTGTATCCAAACTCCGTTCCTTTTATTCGGGTTCAATTTTTCTCCTTCTGGTTTTTATTTTTAGCAGGGCTTCAATTATTTTCAGATAATAATAATCGTCAGGCTTTTTTTCAATTCCCGAATCTCCATAGAAAGAGGCCAACAGTTCTCTTTTTCAAAGTCTTCAAGAACCCGAATTTTCACAGTCCCACAGTCTGCTCCTGAGACATTAACTCTAATTAAGCTAATCAAACCCATGCGCAGCCGAGAGAATAAAAAGGCCCGAAGAACAAGCCAGCCCTATGAGAAACAGATATTATACAATGGAAATAAAATGAATTCTCCAGACTTCTTTAACTACCGTTCCATCAAATACACTTATTTTTGAATGAGCTTTGATCTTTTTTTCATTTCATAGACCAAGATGTTGTCATTAGGGGAATGAATTGCTTCCCGCAGGCTGACCTCATTCAGATTCCACTCCGAGAGCCAATCCCATTACAGCTGCAATTGAGCGTAATCCAATTACAATTTTTATTTCAAAATATAACACGATCCCCCGCACTTGAGAACCGAATGTGCGCCAACGTTGGCAAAAAGTGCGGCGCTTCCCATCTGGGGAAGACGACCCGGGGCCGGGCGTGGGGGCTGGGCAGGGGCATTCGGCAACTAGAAGTGGCAGCCGAGGGTCTCCGCCCACCAGGGGCCTCTGCCTGAGGGGCCAGATGCCTCCTCCCCGGGACCAGGCAAGTGAGTGGGTCCCGGCCTTTGACCATCCCCCAAATGTCCTTCATCAGTAAAATTTCCTTCGCTCCTCAGTTTTCACTAACCCTGTCTCTCCCACCTGTATGTTTTGTTTTTATTCTTATGGGAGCTTTATGGTTTTTTTAACCTACCTGGTGTTTGTTTGTTTGTTTTGCTCTGCCACCTCTGACTACGTCTTTGTAGCTTCCCTCAAAGCTAGTTTTGGGCTGTACCCCCTCCACCTGAATGAGTGCCCTTTCCCCATTGGACAGCAGTCTGGGGAAAGATTGACACTCGGCTTGGCCAAGGGTCCCCACCGCTGGTTCTTCCTGAGTCCTGTACCGGTTCATGAGAAAACAGGTCATTCATTGCGTTTGTTTGGGCTGCCCTCCAGGATGGCCATGGCAGTAAAGGAAAGCGTTTTGTAAACTGAAAGGAATAAACACTCAAGATGGACCACTCGGTGCGGCCCGGGGCTCTGGGAGAGCTCCCAGCAGAGGCAGTCTCGAGGACCCGAAGAGTGCCGAGCCTCCTGGCCTGTGCAGGGGCCCCGCAGTTAGGGAACGCGTCGTTCTCGAGGATGGGTCTAGCAGAATAACACGCAAGGACGAGAAAGGTTGCAAGCAGGCAACAGTGAAGGAAGACAATGAAGTGTCTGAGGAGCCCTGGCTGGGTAGCTCAGTTGCTAAAGCTTCGTCCCGATATGCCAGAGTTGTGAGTTCAATCCCCAGTCAGGTCACACAGAAGAATCAACCAGTGGCCCTGGCTGGTGTAGCTCAGTGGATTGGGCACTGGCCCGTGAATCAAGGAGTCACTGGTTTGACCCCCAGTTTGGGCACAGGCCTGGGTTGTGGGCCAGGTCCACAGGTGGGGGCGTGCAAGAAGCCACTAGTTGACGTTTCTCTCATACATAGATTTTTCTCTCCCTTTCTCCCTCCCTCCCCCATTTCTAAAAATAAATAAGTAAAATCTTCTTAAAAATTGTGGAAAGTTTACTAAATTATTAAAAAGGAATCAACCAATGAATGCATAAATACGTGGAACAACAAATCGATGTTTCTCTCTCTCCCCTTCCTTTCTCTCCCCCTTTCTCTCTCTCTAAAAGCAATTTAAAAAAAAAAACCCTTAAAATTCTGAGGAAAGAACTGGTGGTGTGGAACGAAGTCCCTGCACAGGAGTGTGCACACCCCCAGGAGAAGATCCAGAGGGCACATTAACACTCTCACTGTGTGCTACATGGGGGGGCCTGGGAGGGAGGGTTATTTTAATTTTTTAATCGTAACTTTTATCATTTTTAAAAGTCAGTAATCAAAGAAGAAGCAGGGAGGAGGAGAGGGGCACCTCGGTCCCAGTGGTGAAGGAGGAGTGACAGAGAGAACACGCCAGCTGCAGACCCGGTGTCAGCCTCTGACGGCCACCCCACGTCACTACCCACAAGTGTGTGTGAGCCACAGGGGTGCGGGACAAGAGGGAGGAACCGGGGGTATCAGTGAAGTCAAGTTGGGGAATGTCTCCCACTAACACTTTTTAAAAGATTTTATCTATTTTCAGAGTGAGGGGAAGGCAGGGAGAAAGAGAGAGTGAGAAATGCCGAGGTGTGAGAGAAACATCCATTGACTGCCTCTCGCACACCCACAGCTGGGGACCTGGCCCACAGTGCAGGCACGTGCCCCGACTGGAAATTGAACCGGTGATCCTTCACTTTGTGGGACAACATCAAACCCGCTGAGCCACCCCGGTCAGGACCTTCCCATTTGCAGTGTCCAGTAAGACTCGTCCTGCCCTCTCTGGCTTTGGGGTTTCACGTGGAGGGGGCGGCTGAAGCCAGGCAGTGCTTGGCATCGCCCAGAGACTCAATATAGATGGAAAACAAGACCCGCGGATAAGAAGCGTGTCCGTGTTCTCTTTGGGGAGCACAGGTGAGGCGTCCACGTGAGAACGGGAGTCCTCCGGGAGGGGAGAGAAGCGTGCTCACTGTGCAGTACATGCCAGGTGGCGAGAGCAAGAGTTGGTGTTAATACAGAGGACCATTGGGGCGACCACGGGACGGAAGTCAACTCCAATTGGCTTAATTAGAAAAATTCCACTTGGGTCTAAAAACTATACATTTCAGGAACCACCTGAGAGTGCCCAGTGGCCAAAGCTAGAACAACGTGAGCGAACAAAATCTACAAAGTACTATGAAGTTATAATCTAGAGCATAAAAGAGGTGCCCATGAGTGCTCAGCATAAAGAAATCAGCGGTTGATTAGCGAACCTTTGCGTGCCTCTATTTGCACGCAGGGCAGGGGAAAAGCAGGTCCGTGGTTGTTTGTATGGGAAATAATAAACTCCGTGCTCCCTGTACTCACCACTGTAAACCTACTTTGGCCCCGCCCTTTACACTCTTCCACCTCCTTCAGGTGCTGTTCCCCATCTGGCCCATGTCAGTCATCCTGTAAGAGCTGTTTCAAACGCCACCTCTTCAGTAAAGCCTCCCCTGGTTTCGTCATGCGGAGCTACGTAGGGGCCCAGCACTGTGAGTGCCTGTCTGCGGGAGCCCTTGCCAAGCTGGGCTCAGAGCGTTCCGGGCACAGGGCCAGTGCCCTCGCTCTCGGACGCTCCCGAGAGCAGAGATCATAGCTTGTGTCTCTAAGAATGCCAGGGCCGAGTGGATACCCAAGCAACTCGGAACGTAAGAAAGGCATCGCATGACCCCCAGAGACGCCAGCAGCAAGGATGGAGGACCTGGATCATTTTCTGTGGCATCTTGGCCTGACCATCCTTGTGGACAGCAGCCACGACACGTTAAACGCTGGCATCCAAGCTGCCCGACTGCCTGTTTGGAATCCAAGCGAGGGGGTGATGCTGCCCCCTCTCTCCTGGCACCCCCGGAGCCACCGAGTTAAATTGGCCGGCAGCAACAACACAGAAGAGACTAGATCATCTGTAACCTGCCATCAGGTCACTGGTCGAGCCAAACTAATGACAAGGTCATGTTCACAGCACACATCCGATGGACAGATACTGTGACACAGACTCAGCAGACATGGCTGCCTGCTCTCATGGTCAGAAATAAATAAGCAAGTCTATGGGCGCATACGTGATCAGAGCCAGGGACGTCCCCACACAGATATTCAAGAAGAATCTAAACAAAGTAGGTAATGAAACGATGACTATTAACTTACTGTCTCCCATTTCCATCTATTTTTCTTTTTTTTATAGCCTACATAAAACACCCTCTGGAACTGAGTGAATGCTTATTGGCAAATGATGATTATTTAGATTATAATAACAGTCAATATTTACTTAGTAAGAGCCTGGGCAGAAAGATAAACGTGATATGTGATGTGTGAACTCAATGTGTTTCCATGTGATCGGGCAGGAGAGAGACGACACAGGGTCTTATGGTTTGAATGGGATCCTGGCGAGGATCTGGCCAAAATCCCTTTGCTTAGAGATGGGGAAACTGAGGCTCAGATTGAGAAAGGGGTGGCTTGCTGGTCACTCAGCTCGCTGGTAGCAAGGTAAAGAGTAGGCACACACCCACAGGAGAGACCAGTACAAGGTGGACGGACAGGGCAGAAGGCCACAGCAGGTGTAGATCAGCCAGGTGAGAATGAGGCCCAGAGGGTGGAGAGGTATGTTCCTCCTAGAGCAGGAGAAGGCCGCTGGAGATGGGGCGCAAGCATGTGAAGAGGCCCCAAGGCGTGGGCAGGATGGGGAGGAACGAGGCTCCTGGCAGGGGGGCTGGTGAGGCAGAGCACAAGAGAGTCTGAGAGAAGGCTGGTTCGGTGGGGGGGGGGGGGGTCCCAGAGGTGAGCCACCTGTGACCTGGCTAGATGAGTTTAATGCAGAGAGGCATGCCTCAGTTTCCCACCCTGCCAAACAGACCTTCATTCTAACCATCTCCGTCTCCCACTCCGGCTACATAAACGTCTCCACGTTTGGCTGTTCTAGTACATTCCTTCCCTTCTAGCCCATGAGATCCTTTAAAGTATGTGTTGGATGGCACCATTCTCCTGGCCAAATCCAAATTGTTTCTCACTGTGCTTAGTAAAATAAAATCCCGATTCTGGTTCATTGCCTGCGACACTCCACGCAACAGGACATCTCCACGCCCGGGCTGCTCTCGCGCTAACGTCTCCCCGCTCACCGCACTCCGGCCCCTCCAAGCCTCCTTCCTGCTCCTCAGGGAGCAAAGCTCTCTCTCATCGCCCGGCCTTTGCACACACCCCTCCCCCGTCACCTGGCTGACTCCTTCCGAGTTCAGCTCGAAGGTCATCTGCTCGGGGACATCCTTTCCCCCTTCCCACGTCTCCAGCATCTCCTCCCCCACCTGCCAGTCACTCTGGGCCGCGTCACTCTGGTCTGTTCTATTCCTGCCTCTCATCGGGCTGTAGTTTGAGTTCGTTTTCCATTTCAGGAGGGCAGGTTACTCAGTAAGCGGTCCTGGGGACTTAATTATCCACCCGGACGCATGAAGGCAGTTATAAACAGAAATACCGCCCAGCAGCACAAAGGAATAAGTTCCAGCTACACACCTCACCGAGAATGAAATCTAGAACATAATAATCAATGAGAAACAAACTGCCAAAGACACACAAAATAATCCTGATTTAAAAAATAGACCCAGAAGGAAAGCTAAAAATGATACTG
Organism: Tonatia bakeri; assembly: GCA_004024845.1. NCBI lineage: Eukaryota > Metazoa > Chordata > Mammalia > Chiroptera > Phyllostomidae > Tonatia > Tonatia bakeri. The sequence goes on along the minus strand of PVIA01003228.1, from coordinate 60,521 downwards.
TTTGGAAATACGATCGTTTGTGGTAGAACTATAAAGAGAAGCAGTCTTTCTTAACGTCTGAAGAACTAAAACAATGCGGCAGATTGGCGCCCCGACGGCAGGGAAGGAAGGTAGAGGGAAGGACGCAGATGACGCGGTGTCAGCCAGTGGGCAGCTGCTGAAGCCCGCGACGGGTCCGAGTGCGCTCACCATCTCTTCTCTCACTTCGGTGTGTGTTCACAACATCCCACCCTTTAAGACGACCCGTTTATTGGTTTAGGAGAGTATGTGCACATTTTGGTCAGTTTCATGGGAGCAGGGAGGCAGGGGACAGAGGCTGGAGGGACCCTAACAACCCCACTGGCAACGTTCGGGTTCTAGCTCTTGAATGGCGTGTGCACGGCGTTTATTCTTCTTATGCCTATCCGCCTAAACAGGTGACACCTGTGTTGTGTATGTAACGTCTACTTTATTATAAAAATACGAGAAGAAAAAAGAGGAAACAGACAAAGCAAGAGTGTGAGATGACTGGGCCCAGCCCTTTACTCCCAAACTTGGGACAGCTCCAGGTTCCCCTGCCCCCATTCTACAGAGAAGAAAACTAAGTCTCAAAATAGCTCCACACCTAAAGGGGTAACAGGACTGGGTGGGAGGTGAGGAGGTGCACAGAGGGGTTGGTGCCAGAGGACCAGTGCTGTGGCTCAGGGCGTGAGTCGGCTCAGGAGAGGGGCATTTGGGACCCTGACTACAGCCACAGTGACCACGGCTATCAGGACACATGGCAACTGCAACCTTGCATGCGGGTGCCATCTTCCACGGGGCTGGCTCTGTTCTGCTTGTTCTCTGGACCAGAGTCCTCCAGCCTGCCAGTGAGCCTCCGAGCATGCCCAGAGGGTCTGAGTCAGCAGGTGGGAGGGCCCAGCTAACTTGCCCATTGCAGAGCCAAGTCCTGCCCACAGTGAGTTACCGGCTTTGCTTACAGAGGAGTCTCCAAAGGAGCGAGACTATGTCCCAAATGCTCTGCTCCTCTTCCCGCCACCCCAGAAACACCCTCTGCTCACTGGTGCCCGTGTGTGTGCAGACAGCCGCAGCTCCTGCGTCCCTCCGCTCCGGTTTGCAATTGCGCTCACAAAGGCCCACCCCGACGGCTTGACGCCTCTCATCCGCAGTCACAAAGGCAGAGGAACTCCAGCTTGCGGCCACAATTCAGCCTCCTCTCTTCCCCATTGTGCCCGGCTGCTGCCGCGGGCTCGGAGCCGTCGGGGGTCTCACATATCTCATACGTGCCGCAAAGTGGGGGAACAATGGGACAAATTATGAACAAGCTCAGAGCCCAGCCTGTGGAATTCTTCCCTTTGTGAGCCTCCATCACATGTCAGCTGGGCTGCTGCGGGGGCCTCAGGGGGTGGGGGACGCCCCAGCGGCAGGCGGCCAGCCCAGTGCTGGCACACTTCTCACACTTGGGAACTCTGTCCCTTCTTGGCTTGCACAGTCACCACCCCCATGTCCATTTGGAAAGGACTTTCTCTGTAATAGTAGAACAAATCGAAGAAATTGGCCCATTCTTCTTTAAATTAGCAATACGTCGGCACACTGCCTTCTCTCTAAACAGCAGAATCCATGCTGGTGCATTCGGGCAACAAACACAATGCCTCCCTTGGTGACACCTGGACTGTTGGCCTGTCCCACCGGGACGAGTGTCATGGGCTCTTTCCTGCAGCCGGTAAGGGTGTCTCGGGGAGCCGCACACCTGCAGGGACAGAAGCAGGCACGCAGGGCAGGGACCGATGGGGAAACCCCCACAGCGCACGTTCTCCATGCCTCCGTTCCTGGGTGGTTACTGAGCGAGGTCAACGGGTCCCCTGCCCACTGTTTGACAAGGGGAGAGGACATAAGGTCCCGTCCTCGAGTGCCTCCCCTCTGGGAGACCACGCCATGCACCTGGGGAAGAGGGCGGCAGTCGCTCGAGGCAGACAATGCTGATTCAATCCCCAGCGGAAGCAAGACCACCAGAATACTCAGCCATGGAGAGGGTTCGGGCTGTGTGAGATATGAAATGGAAAGCAGCAGCAACAACAAACAAACAAAATCTCGGAGACACAGACAATAGCATGGAGGTTACCAGAGGGAAGGGGGTGGGGGTAGTAAAGGGGAGAGCAGGTCACATACAGGGTGACAGAAAATAATTTGACTTTGGGTGGTGCGTACACAGTGCAATACACAGATGATGTGTCACAGAACCGAACACTTGAACCCTGTATCATCTTATCAACCAGTGTCACCCCAATACATTTAATTTAAAGAAGAGTGTCTTCCATGATTGCAGATGGCTCCTTCCCTAACCCAAACTGGGATTGCTTTGATGTCTTGCAGGCCGAGATTCGAGATTCGAAGTTCACACAGGCAGCAGCCTCCCCAGTGAGGGAAGGAGGCCCAGATGCATAAATATCCCGTAGACACCCATTTGCCAGGCGATGTCCCTCCCACCCTGCACATTCCAGGGGAGATAAGTCATCCTCCCCAGAAGAGAAGGCCCAACTCAAAAGGAAGCTCCCCAGCCCATCTGCAAACCCCACAAGCGAAGCCAGGGCCCCTCCTCACTGGCCAGGTCACCCAGGGCAAGAAATCCGAACCGCACATTAGAAGTTACCACCGGTAGGAAACCTTGCCGTCAGAACCTCTGGGTAAGGATCCTGTTCCCCTTGGCAGAAGCCAAGATGGCTTTTCTCTTCAGCTTGAAATAACGGGGCATGTAACCTTCCATTTCTCCTTCGCTCCACATGGAGGCTTTCACACAGAATTTTGTTTCCCTGACAAGCGGAGGAGAAATCATTAGCTTCCTTGAGGCACCAAGGGCCCCTCCCCCAACACCAGCCGCCATGCTTTTGTGTTTGCTGGAGGTCTGGGATGGCACCTGGCAGATGGCACTGGGTAAGGACATCCGGCTAGTCTCAGCCTTGAAGGAAAAGACAGCAAACACCTTGCTCCTTTCAGCGGCTCCAAAGCCACTGTCACTGGGAGACACTGGTGTGTTTTTATTTTTTAAAGGCTATAATTCCTATACAAGCCAGAGGAGGGTTTTCAGGATTTCGTACTAAAATGCTGAGCCGCTGTGATCGAGAGCTGTAAGGAGGTGTGAAGCAGTGCCTCGGAAACAGACAGATGTTTGTGTAAGCATCCCTTCTGTATTGCCAGTGCCGAATAATAACATATCAAAGCCCCAACTTACCTCATCTGCCTGGTACAGCCAAGGCATAAATAAAGGCGAACAATGGAATTACTATTACTCACTCTCCCAGCGCCCGCGACATCACTGTATCCTTTATAATTGCTGGCAAGAAGATTAATGTTTTGTTAAATATCAGAGCAAGGTCACAAGGGGGCTTGCAGGCCTGTCTAAACATCTAGTCTTTAAGCTCCTTCTCTCTCACTTGCTCTTTTTTGAGGAAATGAACTTGTAGCGTTTCCTCTAATTATGGTGATTTTGGCCTTTGAAGCCTACATCATCACCTCGCTCCAAACACACACACACCTTCCCCCCAATGATATTTGGGGACAGGCTTGATTTAGCTCCGGCCCATGAGCAATGTTATTAGGAGGTGACCTCGCCCTTTCAACTAACGTGGATAATTCATGGCCTGTCACTGGGGCCTGAAGCAAGGAGCTTGTGCTTAAGAGACTGACTTTATTGGGGTCCTCAGGGGGCTCCCCACCAAAGACAGCTACCGCCATTCGCTGCACTTCTGTTATGTTTAGCGCGTGCAGATGTTCCCAACAGCAAACAGTTCGTGACCCAGAAAGAACAAAATATTTTGGCTTTCCCCGGCTTTCAGCACCTGTTCAAACCAAAGGGTCTTCGGGCTCCGTGCACGCGCATCAGAAGGCCCAGGCAGCAACGGGACTAGGGCCAACCTTGCCACTCAGTGGCAAAGCCACTCTCTTGGATGCAGTGACCTTGAACTCCCAGAAGGGTCAAGGGGCACAAACGGCAGATCCCACAGAAGCACAGAAGGCTCTGTCATCTTCGGGCGGAGTCCCACATACAACATGCCCATCGGCTCATCTCCACCACATCAGAAATGCGCAGCCAACCCACATCCATCCCTTCATCTTTCAGTCTGCATTTTTTGGGAGGGCACCCGGCTGTGTCGTACGCATCGTGGGTGACTTTTGCAGGCCTGCGGTAGCCTTTAGACTTTCTTCTGGACCAAATGGTTTGAAAAATGGCACTCTGGGCATGCCGGGGACTAATGACAACACTGCGAGGGCTTGGGATCAACATAAACGTCTAACGAAGACTCCGGCTCAGCTCGCCGCGGGGAGCCCCTGAGCTCTGGAGGCATCTGAAAGGACAGGGGACCTGTGGGTGCTGCTGAGGGCCCGGGGACTGCCTCTCCAAGGACCTGTTAGTTAGCACGACGCTCCATGTCCTCTGCCTGGGCAAAGGGCTTTTAAAAGGCCATCCCCAGTTTTAAGGAGGTTTTCTTCTTTGTTTGTTTTTCTTCCTTGCAGCTCAAGGGGAAATTGAGAATTCAAAGAGACAACTTGGGGTGAGGGTGGGTATAGGGGGCAATTAGATATGAAAGGAAGGATGTCCTGACTTTGGGGACTTCCCTCAGCTTTGGTAATGTCAGTGACAGTCATGGTAGTAGAGCCACGTTACCACGTGCCTTCCAGCCTCAGCATAAAAGAAAACGATGGTACACCAACTACTAAAGATGCTTGTGCTCCATGAACACTAGAGACCCTCCATAGACATGCATTGAGCCAGGAAGTGGCTGGCTGGCTGACTGGCTAGGTGGATGGATGGACAGACGGATGGATGGATAATTATAGAGATTCAACATAAGGTAAACTAGATAAGCCATCACTCAGCTATACCGAGATTTGACAAACCACCGTCCAAGTTCTACTGGTCACCTCTTTTTGTGCATGTGGTCTCACTGGGGCGGTTTCTGACCACCCATTCGTACTCCGTCTGCTCTCACGATACGAAGCGGATCTGAAGAGCTGCTACAGAGGCAATAGGCCTGCGAGTCTAAACTACTTACTATCTGGCCCTCTGCAGAATAGGTTCACCCACCCTTGAGCTACACAATGACTGATTTTCTCAGTTTTTATGTAGTTCATGCTCTTTCTTCTCCACTGTTGTACTGGCAGAAGAAAAACTATGGAGAGTACAACCACGTAGACCTTTTTAACTCACATAAGCTCTGGTACCCGTGGTGGGCAGAAATAACTAAATAGGCTTTCCCCCCACTTTTTTGGTAGAACAAGGCCAGTAAACCAAACCATCCACTTCATCTGGGGTTCAGCTGAAGAATCAGTGATCTCTTCCAAGGAAGGACAAAAAAAATCATCGAATCACCACCAGCAACGATAGAACAATGTGATGGAAGTTTCTGAGAGCCTGTACCCAGAACAATGCATTCTGTACTTTCGATGGAATTCAACAGGATTTTTCAAAGGCAGATTTTGACTATAGGACTAATTTATTTCCTACCTTATTTCATTTACTGTAGAACATAAGAAGCTATCCTTCTGACACCTAGGAATCTTGTATATAGGGCCCTGAAGTCCCACGGTCTGAGTTAAAATCTTGTCCCCCATCCACTCAGTGTGCACATTTGCAGAGGTTACTTGACGTTCCTGAATCTCAGCTTCTGTTTCTACAGCCTGGAGATAGTCCTAAGAAAATGTCACCGAAGGCGGGGAGCGGGCTCACTCCTACATTAGCCTGGCTGAAGAAAGAGCACACAGAAGGCCCTCATGTGGGCGATCCACCTGTCGTTGGTCCGTGCCCCACTCCACTCCAAGCCCACCCCACCCCTGGTTAAAAGCCAACTCTTGGGCCCTGGCTGGCGTAGCTCAGTGGATTGAGCGCGGGCTGCGAACCAGGCATTGCAGGTTCGATTCCCAGTCAGGGCACATGCCTAGGTTGCAGGCCATGTCTCCCAGCAACCGCACATTGATGTTTCTCTCTCTCTCTCTCCCTTCCCTCTCTAAAAAATAAATAAATAAATAAAATCTTTAAAAAAAAAAGCCACCTCTTGGATCTGGGGGCACTCACTGGCAGTGCTGTTCTCGCTTGAGAGGACAGACCCAAAAAAGAGGCGTGTACAGGAAATTCTGAGGTTCTGGGCACCCTGAGTACCACCTAGAAGAGGGGCCGCGAGTTCCAGGCAGAGATACTCCCTCGTCCCAGAGACTCCTTGCCCCGGGTTTTGGCCCAGTCAGCAAAGAGCCAGAGCAGAGCTCATGAACATGCACACTCACACTCGTGCACAAACAAGTGCGCACTTGCACATTCATGCATGTGCTCACGTGTGCACTCATGTGTGTGCATACATACTTGTGCACACTCACACTCATACACACTTATGCATGCATTTATACGTGTACACACTCATGCACACACTCACCCATGCACACAGTGTCCCGGGCAGGGGTCCCTCTTGCCTGGATCCAAGGTTGCGTCTGGGGGTTCGGGTTAAGTGAAGTGATGGCTAAGAACAGGCTGGCCCCTGGTAAAGACTCTGCACGTTCCTATCATGTTTCATGTCAGTTTCACCACAGCGTCTAGCAGGGTGAGGTCCTGCGTCCTCTGAGCCGGAGACCTACTAACAGATGACTAGGAAGAAGCTTTATTTGAGTTGGAATAGAAATAAAGCTAGCACATCTCTTCAAAGAGAGTGCGGGGGGATGGAGGGATGGGAAGGCAGGCCCAGGACCCAGAGGGCTTGAGTTCCCAGCGGCCATTGTATTCTGGACTCATAAGGTCAGACTTTACAGCCTTGTTACGGCCACACTTGATAATCCCTGTCAAAGATAGGCTATTTCATCTCCACATTCAATGAAAAGAAAAAGGCTTCTGTGTTTTTCTTATAACAGTGGCTACAAAAGAACAGTATGTGACATAAGAATTAAAAAGGAAAAATGTCCTTCTAAACAGACATCACAGACACGGAACTGCCTGCTGAAGTTAAGTTAGCAACATGTAAGGCTCTCAGGTTGCCAGGAAAGAAGTGCTGGGAAAGGAAGCAGAGACGTGGGTTCGAAGGCACTTTACACAGAGAAGCCTCTGGGGCTGAGACTAGGGGGAGGCCACAGAGCTGGCCAGCCTGCAGATTTTAGGAGGCACTGCCCTCAGGGTCGTGTTGGGGCGGGGTCAGCCCCTGAAAGGGGGCTCCACCTTAAATGCAAGCCCTCGGATCCTTGTCTCCCTCTGATGCGGGCACTGAGGCACATTGTGGGTTCATGGAGACTTTTCCATTGGAAACTTAGACTGTAATGTTATGTCTTAATTTTACCTAAAAAAATATATATATGCAGGTGGGCTGTGGCATCAGGATCCATTCTCTGATAAACTAGCTGACACATCAACACAGAGATGATCTCCAGCTGACTGGCCCACCCCAGAGTTCGCTGGTGGCTCCCTAGGCTGGAAATGTAAAGACTTCCAACACCCAGGGCTTTTCCCCATGAGGAGCCGCCACTGCAGATGCTCAGGAAGCGTGCCCATCGGGAGATCCTCTAGCTCTCAGCTCAGCCGGGAGGCCCGCCGGGACTGCACACCACGCTGAGCTGGCACCTGAGGGGCCTGGGGAAGGGTCAGGCCGGCCCGTGGTGAGCCCCAGACTGTCCTGGTCCCCCGCCAGCTGGGGCAGGGGGAGGGGGAGGAGAGCCCAGGAGTCCACACCACAGTAAGAACTCCCTCCTTCCACCCAGGGTATTCATCCTTGTTGCCATAGGTATTTATTGGCACTTTTCTCCCGCTGTTTTGCGTGTCATTGAGAGTTAAAGAAGACATATTGTACGTCCTAAAGAGAAGCAGTAAAAATAATTTAGCCTATTTCTTTCATGTCTGAGTGTATTAATTCTTGCTTACATAAGGAAATACGAAAAAACAAACTGTAAACAAGGACTCCTGCGGAATCAGATTACGCATGAATAATGACACAGCTTCTCATCTGAGATGTGGAGAGAAATCTGGTTTTACTGCCAGGGCCTTTAAAAAATGTTTTTCTTTTTCGAAGGAAATTACTCAGAATGTAATAAAAACATGTTTTCTGCTCTAAAAGGATTAATTTACCTTTTGTGTCAGGAGGAAATAAATGCAATCAATACCCCAATTCCCCTCTTCTGTGGAGAAAGACAATTTCCGAGTCAGAATCTCAGGGATGGCCACTTCGCTGTGATTTCCAACAGAGATTCTGCTTCTCTTACAAGTTCTCTGATAGACTCTGCCCAGAGCCTCAGAGGACGTCGACCGGGCTGGGAGCGGAGGTGTCTTTGCTTCCTTCTTACCACTCTGGACTCTCTCCCTTTTCACGCATCCCCTCCTCTCCTGTGACCCCATCCTCCCTCGTCAGCACCCGGACACCTAGAAACACAAAGGCCTCAACATGGGGAGCGGGCAAGTTGACCACCGCAGGCTTCAGGGGTGGAACCCGTTCCGTCTGTAACTCCCACTGGGACCTGGGACCTGCTTTCTAACCTCGCCACTCTCCCATTTCCTCCTTTGCCAGAGAGCTTTGAGAAACAGCGCCCTTCTGACGGGGCAATCCTAGGAACGAACGCATGGGAAGTGCACAGGATCCTGTGGTCCTCGTTTCATTGAAGCCGTCACTTCCTGACTCGCCTCTGCCATGCCTGCGTGCGGGCTTTCTGCTCAGAAGCAACCCTCTCTTCTAATTCTGTCCCCATCTGTTGCCTGAAGAACACTGGAAAGGGTTGTTTTTATTATTACCCTTTTCTTTGGTTTTACCTTGATTGAAACCCAGACCCAAGAGTTGGGAAGATCCTCTTCATGCATCTATCTAACCATCCATCCATCCATCCATCTGTCCATCCTCCAACAATGCATCCATCCATCCATCCATCCATCCATCCAACAAACACATACATCCCATACACATCAAGAATAGACATGTGAACAAAACATACAGCTCCAGTTCTCCTGGTGCTTAACCTTGAGAGCAGGCAGGGGATAAACCATCAAGAGCAGGGCAACCCACTCACCTCAGTTTGACCAAGACGTGCCCTAAAGTCCCAATTCCTGGAACTGCGTCCTTGGCCCTGGCAAACCCGGGTGGCTGGCCACCCTTGTTACAAACGTGATGGAAAAAAAAGCTACCATGAATGCTTCCAGCTGTGACCTGACCTGTCTCAGGTGTTGGAGCTGGCTCACCAAGGGAAGCGCCATTCAGTGAAGACCAGGCAGATTAGTAGACAAAGGGATGTCACACCAAGGGGAAGGCAAGTCAAGTGTACAAGCTCGGACACAGTTTATACAAAGGCCTGGGGGCTGCAGGAACTGGAAGAAACAGTTGCGCCTTATCGGAGGGGGCTTTGGACGCATTGAAACAAGGGCATTGTGACAAACAATTTACCTAGGAAGTCTGTACTCTGGCTGTGCTCAGAGGAGATCTGACTGGAAGTGGGCACAGAGGCCAGGTAAGGAAGCACTCACAGGGAGGGCCGATGGTGGCTTGGGCATGCATGGATCAAGAGCTCTTCTGGAACAGGAGTGGACGGGACTGGCCCAGGCTGATTGGAAAAGCTGACTCCCAGTTACTGAGAAGAAAATGCCTCTTTCCGCAAGTCCGCGGACTCTGCATGAGTCTCCGTGTCGCAGGAAGGGCATGCTCAGGTGATTCTCTGGGGCCCTGATCTGCCTGGCCATGTGAAGGCTTGTTCCCACATTTCAACCGACACAGATCTATTGAGCTACTATTACGTGTCAGGCACCAGGAGCACATCCACAAAGACAGACAGACAGACAAGACAAGCCATTCATTGCTTCTTTCATTAAAGCCTGTTATGTAGAACAACAGGTTTAAACATGGGATTCCTAGGAGCCCTGGCCTCCAGTAGTTTCTCAAAATGCCTCATGCCTCGACACAGCCCAGAAATGTAGCCACGTGTGGCCAAGTTCAAATCGCCCCCATCCCTCTCCATGGCAACATGACTTTGGGCAACTTCTCAGTCTCCCTGTGCCTCCACTTCCTCGTGGGAATCGTGGTAACACCTCTTAGGACCACGGTGAGGATTCCGTGGGACGCTGAATGTGAAGCATCTAGAATCTACTTGGCCACGTAGTCAGTACTATAGGAGCGCACATATAATTTAAATTTTTATTGGGTGTAATTCATGTGCACAAAACTGTACCCATTGAAGTTGTTGGATTGGATGAGAACTGGCAGCCGCACGCACACGAGGGGGACAGCTGTGTCACATCAAGGGCCCACGTGAAGCTCACCTTCAGTGCGGTCCTGTCTTCTTTGCAGATTGCTGTGGGAATCCACGGCCTTCTGAACGGGGCTGGGCACACGGCGTGTGCTCCACAAATGTCAGCTAGTTCCACTATTATGGTTAGCTCTGCACATCGCTCACCAGGGAGAGTTACCTGGAGGCTCAGGGCAAAAAAGAAAAGAAGAAAAAGAAAGCTCCAATTTGGGGGAGAAAAAAAAACAGCTGAAAGTGTGATCCAGCCGGGCCACAGAGGTGGGCAGCTCTGCTTGTCTGATCTGCCTTCTATTTGAGACCAAAGGCCTCTGAACTTGACCCCTTCCTAAATTCAGATGTGCACCCAAGGGAGACCACCAGAATTCACAGCAGCATCCTGCTCACTGGTTGGCCAAGGGTCCCAGAGGCTGACAGCAGTCCCGGGGGGCGGCCCAGAGAGGTCCCCATCAGGAGAGAAGCCTCCTTTCTCCTGCTGCTTTGATGGAGCAGCCAGACCCCCGCCTCCCACCTGCAAACTCGAGTTTCATGTTTTAGAAAAGTCTTGCCAAAAAAGCCAGCAGTGTCGACTCCCAGGAAAACAAACACTAGAAATATTTTTGTCCAGGCAGGAGCCCTGCCGCAGCTGGCTGCGCTTACAGATAAGATAGTGGCTCACCTTTCATAAATGTCAGGCTGGAAATAAAAAGGACAGGATAATGAGGTCTCATTTCCACGGAAGCTGGAGTGCACCTACTCATTAACCCACAGACCACTGGCAAATGTGCTGTTTAGACGCTTTCGCTGCCATTGTCAGATGCTCAAATCGCTTGGGCTCCAACGATCTGATTTTCTCACCCTCCTCTGCTATTTTTAAAATATTTTAAATGGCCCCAGTGAGTCAACATGTGCTCCCTCACTCAGCACACATTTGCATAATACCCACGGTGGGCAAGGCACTCGCGGGGGGCTGGGGGACCCCAGGAGGCTGTACTTTGTGGGGAGTCGAGGCCGTGGCTCCCGACAAGCTGGGATTTGAATTTTGGCCTCATCAGCCAGCACGTATATTTAAATGCTGCCAACCTCACTCGACTCAGGTGCCCAGGTAAAACGGACATAGCACTGCTGTGCACTATAAACTGTCGTTGACATTAAATGAGATAATACGAGGAGAGTGTCGAGCAGGCAGAAATGGGGCTCATTATTAGAAAGAAGCAGGCCGAGGAGAACGAGGAGGAAGAGAACGAGGAAGAGGAGAGGGAAAGGAGGAAGGAGAGGAGATGGTGGAGGAGACCTGGAGGGAGGCGAACACACGAGGACGGGGACAGAGGGGGAGGAAAGGGTGAGAGCTCTGCGTCCCATTGACCTCCAGGCAGGGGGAGTGAGACTGACACAGGTGGGAACAACAAGGCTGTCAGTGGCGACGAGCGAGAGATGGAAAAGTATGAGACGCATTATAGAAGGCCACCAACTCTTGCCCTAGAGCTGGCAGGCAGGGTTGGGGGAGAGAACAGGACGGTTGCTTTGAGAGTCCCTGATGGGTGGACAGACTGAACGGGCAGCCGTGGGGAGGGAAAGGCACTCGTAGATGCAGGGAAAGGCCTGAGCAGAAGCCTGGAGCTGGACCGGCCAGGCTGTGCTTCCGCCGTGTGGAGGAGTCACAGCCGGCGGGGCAGGTGGCTGTGAAGACCAGGTCCCCCTGGGCTATGGAGACCTCAGACACTTTGTTCTGAAGGCCGTTAGAAGTTCTGAATGAGAAGGGCATTCCAGAGGTGGAAATCCAAAGTGAGAGAAATGATTCCAAGCCATTTCACGGGAGGCAATACGAGGAAGGAAGGTTGTTCCACAAAGGGGGTTCCTTGACTACGGTCACGATGATGCCCAGCTGGGTGATGGCTTCCGACCCACCACCGCCCAGGCCAGCTCCAGCCACAAGTGCCCTCATGGCTTCTGGAAAGAGCCCCCTAACCTTTGCACGACCCACCAACCCCGTTCATCACAGGATTTCGCCAGGTGTCAGGCTCACTGTGGTTTCAGCGTCAGCCTCCTCTCTCGGACCCTTGGGCCCAGAGGCCGCCATTGCCCCTCATCCAGGCTCTCTCCAGGGCCTCCCTGCCCTGGTTTATAACCTGGCCTCACTCGGGGCCACCCCAGGCCTCCAGACCGGCTCCAGTGTCCCCGAGCCTCAACAAGGGGAGGAGACAGTGCAGGGTGACATTTCTCCCTAAAGGCTTCTCGGACCTTACGTAAAATGTGGGGTACACATAGAAGAGAAAAATCAACCGAGTCTATTCTGCCACCTTCAAGCCCAGACTAAAAATGCCTGTGTTCAGAAGCTCCGGGGAGAACTCCACCCATCGACCGCATCTAGGCCTCAAGCCTGGCTAAGCAGCGCGGACGGTTCTTCCCGCATGCCCCACACGAAGGCTTCCCCCACACTAGACGGTGAGGCTGCTCCTCCTCCGGCCCCTGGGACAGTGTTTGGGCTGCCGGGCACCCAGCTGGGCGACTGTCTCTGCCTTTGACGACCCCATTTCCCACCAGCTGGGCGGCTCCTGACTCCCACCAGGCAATGCTCAGTTCCAGTTCCACGGGGCCCCCCCGAGCACCCTCCTCAGAAACATTTTGTTCCGAGAATTTTTTTTAAGCTTGACATAAAAACACAGAATTATTTTTTTTAATTTGAAATTCATTTTCACTCTTCTTTTATAGATCTGTCATTTATACAATGGCTCAAAAACTTTCTAAAATCAGATATAATTTATGAGGCCCTTCTTTTCAGCATAATGTCATTTTGTACATTAAAATGATAATGACTAGCGGGAGCAGATGTGTCTGCCGGGGGGGGGGGCTGGGGAGCCAGGGGAGACGGTGGGTGGGGGGCCGTTCTGGTTCTCCTGAAGCAGGTCCCAGTGTGCCTGCGCTCAGCCCCCATGAGGGGCTCTCAGGAAAGGAAGAAAAGAACAAGAAAATGTGTTTTTTACATTCGTGAAGTGAGAATAACCCTGAAAACAGCTTAGACCCCTTGCAAGAGAATGAGACCTCGACAAACAGTTAAGAAAACCATTTTCACATAGAGATTACAAACTGTGCTTTTTTTTCCTTAAAAGGGGGGGAAAATGTCCCCTGGTGTCACCGAGGGTGGCAGTGCCACGCAAGAGGCTCCTGAGACTTGCTCTGTGGAGTTTTTCCAAATGGCAGACCCCAGACCCCGCCCCCTCCACCAGTTTGACAGACGTGGCATGGGGGCCAGCCACAGGTGTGTGTGTGTGTGTGTGTGTGTGTGTTGTTGTTGTTTTAGTGTTTCAGATGATCTAGCCTGCACCCCGGGCCACGGCCTGGGGAAGGGCAGCCTGCAAAGGGTGGGCTGAAGTCCCGGTCAGTGTGGCCGGCACACCCCACGATCCTGGGTCAGCAGTGAAGCTGATGCTTACGTGCTCCTTCCTACGGCCTCACCGAGGCTCCAAACTCTTTCCACATATCCATTCTTCCTAACAGCCCAGGAGGCAGCCAGCTATTGTTATTATTGTCCTTTTTCCCAGATGAAGCAGCGAGGATCAGAGAGTTTAAGTCACTTGTGAGGAGGCACCCAGCCAATAACTGACTGAGGCGGTATTTGAAGCCAGGCAGCCGACCTGGGGGCCCAGGCACCACTGGCTGTGCTTGCTGACATCCTCAAGGATCCTTCTGGGTCTAAGTGGTCCAAAGATTAACTGGCTTGCTCATCTATAAAATGAGGTACACAGAGCTAGGTGAGTGTAGAGTTCCATAGTCACAGGGTCTCCGTTTAAGGAGACATGACCATTGGGTGGCCGTCACCCAGCTCCTGAGTCCAGCAGAGCCCGGTCTCCAGTCCAGGCCATGTCCCCGGGCCCCAGTGCAGACTTCATTCCTGATCTCACGGTAAAACGAGGTGGAGGAGGAGTTCGCCTCGGAAACATCCGCAGGAAATTAAACGACTTCGTGAAAAGACCTCAGGTCCCAGGTTTAAAATCTTAACCCTGCATGCTTCCCCGTCTCTCCCAGGAGGCGACGAGAGGGATCTCCCACATAACCAAACCCCCGCTGAGCACCTCTTGTTTGTGAACCCCGATCTGCATGCTGGGAGGGAGAGGAGAGAAGAGAAAAGTGTGTTCTCCTCTTCACTGGGGAAAAAGAAAAGCTCTAAAATGTTAAGCACAAAAGAAAAGAGAGCTCTCTACATTTCAAAGCCAGGACCATGGGCACGGGTGCTCCCCGGCCGAGCTCTCTGCCTCTCTCCTCCCGGCTCCTTTCCAGCGGGGAAGAGAAGCATCTAGGACCATTGAAGGGTGATGTTTACTGGAGGGTGTGGTCTCTGTGTCCAAAGGGCACTGGACCCCGTTCCGCCTTTCCTTCCCAGTGGACAGGGGACAATCTTTCTGCTCTGTCCCTGCACGTGCATGCTGAGGCATCCTGCTCAGTTTGCAGGTCCCCTTACTGAGCCGGGGTCCAGGAGACAGTCATGTGTGCTGATGGCATTCTGAGGCCAGGCCGCCCAGGTCAGCAAGAGAGCCCCTCAGGCCCTCCGCGGTCTGAACATACACGCTCTCACAATTCATTTCCAGAAACTCGCTGCTCGAGGACCGCCTCCCAGCCACCTGCTGTACCTCGCCCCCGCGTGAGTCATCAAGATGACTCACGCTCCCTCGTGGTAGGCAGCCTGACCCCACATGTCCCCTGGGATGGCATCCACACAAACACCGAAACAGCCCTATTGCTTCACGCTTTGCCCTGGAAGAAGTCACTTAGCGCTTATGCAGATGGATGGATGCTAACTTCCAACATGCGCAGAGGTTCGGTCTTAGACAGACAAATTAGAATGGGGAAAAGTCGCTTCTTTTTCCTAAGGAGGAAGATGGATAAGAAGGAGGTAGAGGTGAAGGGAAGAAAGAGGAGGAGGAGGAGGGAAACATCAAAAAAAGAAAAAAGTGATTCTTGGCCATCCACCACCTCCTTAAAACAACCTTTTTATGAGCTAAATGCAAATGAATCAAAATGAATAAAAACATGTGGATTAAATTTCCCTGAAAACACTCGTGGGCCTCAAGTTTTAAGGGGAAAATGGGCGCAGGGCCAAAGGCATTGTGGTTTTGGCCGAGCCAAGGGGAAGGTGCTCTGGCTCGTGTGATTCACACACCTGCTTGGCCACCGCCCCGCCCCCCTCCCTTCCCCCCTGCACTCCTGGGAAAGCCGTACCTAGCTTTGAAGGCTAGCACCTCACTGCCAACCAGTCCAGAGTTGTGAGGTTTCATGGAGCAGCCCAAGTGCAGGAAGGAGCAGATTTGGCCAGAATGGGCTCTTGACTCTCCACTGCGGCTAAAACTCTGAAACTCGGGTCTCACTCTTTCCTGAGCTTAAAAAAAAGATGGACTGTGAGCAAGGAAGGCATAAAGCCCAGGCTCAGTAATAGGTTTACCACCTGGAGGTGGTGGGAGGCTGGGTATCCGGGCCCCTGGGGAGGTGTTTCCCTCTGGAAGGCAGGAGGCGTCAGCCCCAGAGGGCTTCCCCACCCAACCTCCCGTGAGCCTCGGCCTCCGCAGGGGCCTGTTGCTGTCCCACCTCATCAAGAGGAAACCCATTTCTCCAGTCTGCGTTCCACGGTGCCCACGTTCCCCACTCACGCTAGGCTCCGTCTCCCTCCAGAGCGATCCACTCACAGCATCAGCCCTCGGATCTGGTGCTGGGCAGATTTTTCTTTCACACAATAAAGCCCAGGCTCAGACCTGGGTCTAGTGAAGAAAGTTCTTCTGGGATCAGGAAGCAGAAAGCCAGCTTCACATGAAAACCCAGCGACTGAGAGATCAAGGAGAGTCTTCTGTAGATGCCTCCATATCTTGCATTGAACTCTTGCATCAATAAAAAAGAAAAGACTGAAGCTCAGGCCAGTGATGTGTGTGTGTGTGTTTCTTCTAAATAAACTCATCCTCCCAAAAAGGCTCATGTGTGGGGGCGGGCCCTGGGACGAGCCCCGTCAGCCTCTGGCCGTTCTCATGGATACCTCGTCTGAGCCATCCCAAGTGACTGGCACTTAGTACCCGAAGGGTAATCAGCTGGAAAAGTGTTTTAATCGGGCGAGTTACAGATGTCAGAGCCACTCTCATGAAGGGATGGACCAAAATCTTCACGGTTTCAGAAGAGCATGGGGGACAGAAAAAGCTGAGAGAAGTGAGGAGTCCCCCTTTGTTCCGCACACACAATTCCCCCGGCAACATCTTCCTGGTTTACAAAGCCCAGAGGAGTCAGTTTTAGGACCCAGGTCTCCTGCCTCTCTCTCCAGGGCTTTTTATTCTTGAACCCTTACTTCCTCTGCTGAGTGGCCAGGTCAGCTCCTGCATTCCAGCCAACCAGGCGCTCAGGCAAGCCCGGGGTTGGGGGCGGGTTGGGGAGAGGCCAGGTCCCACACACACCCAGTGCAGCACATCTGAGAGCTGGACAAAAGACCCCCAAATCCTTCCACTGGATCAGAGAGCTACTTGGTATCCAGTTCCTGCTTCCTGAAGCCTCCTCACCTGATTCTCATTGCCCCTGGGGACAGCAGTCCCTGTTCCGAGTCAGCCAAGAGAGATTGTCCCTCGTCCCCAGCTGCCTTGTGGGACTGTTTGTTTCAGGAATGAAGCCCTGTGTAAAATGCAGCCCATCTGAACTTCCAGCAGCTTATGGCAGGGCACAAGTCCCCTGGCTGGCCAAGGATCAGAGAAAGCCACCATGAATCAGCGGGGACACTCTCTTTGGGGCCGACCCAACGTGCCTTTCCCCGCAGCAGAAAGCAGGCTGAAGAATGAGAAGAATGGGCGGGGCCACGTCCCAGCGAGGCGTCAGAGACCAGAGCTAACAGACGGGGCCTTGGGTCCTGGGGCGCGCTGGAATCCGCTGTTTTGACCAATGAGGGAAGACTCTCTCAGTGATTCCTGCTCTGGGGTCTGACTCTCCGCTGTGTCCCAGTCCAGCTGACTGCGACCCTCCTTCTCCCAAGGGTGGGGGCTCCACCCTGGGGGCTCTGGCCCCCCTGCAGGATCCCTGCAGTGTGCTCTGGGACACGGCACCTGAGCCCATTTCAGCCTGAACAGAGAGGACAGGCAGGATCACAGGGCGTTACTGTACACACTTGCCCTTCCCACCCGCAGCTGCTCTGGCTCCGCAGCCGCAGCCCAGAGCCTCAGGCACCCGCTCACTCCTACTCTCCTGCCAAACCCACCCCCCACCCCCCACACCAGTTCTTCACAGAGCCGGGTCTGTGCGAGGCCACGTTTCCAAACTGGAAGAGATGACTCTTTTGTCTAAGGCACATGGGTAGACATAGAAAGTCAGAGTGATGAAAAGGAAAAAGAATATCTCTCAAATGAAAGATCAAGAAAAATCCCCAGGAAAACCCTAAGGAAACAGAAACAAGTAAGTTGCCTGATAAAGAATTTAAAGAACCGGTCACAAGTAAGGGTGCTCGCCGAACTTGAGAGAGAAAGAGAAGAACTTGGGGGAACATCGACAGAGGGGAAGTGCGAGGAAGAACCACGAGGACCTGAAGAACACGAGTGAAACGACAAACACGTTAGAAGGAATCAACAGTACATTAACTCCCACCGAAAAACGGGTCAAGGGCCTGGAATTCAGACTTGTGGAAACCAACCAATCAGAATAACAGAAAGAAAAAAAGAATTAAGCCCAGGATGGTTTAGACATTTGCACGATAGGGACCCCAAAGGAATGGAAACTTTGAAGAAAGAATGGCTAAAAGCTTTCCTAACCTAGGGAACCAAAGAGACACACAGGACCAGGAGTCACAGAGAGTTCCGGACCAGACGAACCCACGGAGAACCACACCAAGACACGGAGCAATTACAACAGAGTGGTTCAATACCTTTGTAACTCGGCCACACAGCCTGAAACCACTTTCTACTCCTCTAAAACGCTGAGTCAACAAGAGTACCAAGCATGCTATCTAGAAAAAAAAAAAAAAAAGCCCATCTATCTTTCCCACGTGCTCTGACAGAACTCTAGGAGGGCCCTGCGATAACAGGATAATTGATCTCCGTTCAATAACTGATAGGAGTTAGCGGGAGCAACGCTGATCAGGGGATGTGGAAAACCGCACTGGACACCAGGTGCTGCTCAGCCCTGGGTGAGTCCCCAGCCTCTCAGGGCTCTGTTTTCCCCGTCCGTAAAGTCAACTTGGGGGCCTGGCTCATCCTTTTTCCCGCGTGCTTCCTGGGGCCCCCGGGCAGCTGGAAGGAACGGGAGCAGGTGGGGGTCGCAGGCTCTGCACAGGTGCCGGACGGCTCCGCTCTGGGCGTGTCTGTGTTACGTACCCAGGCTCCTGCCCAGGCTTTTCGTTAAAGAGCTTCATTGCTCAAAATATTTTAGAAAATACAACAAAATGGGAAAGCACTAGACTTGGTGGCTTCCAGAATGAATTCTCTAAAAAAAAATACATTGGGAAGGGAAAATAATAGTTCTTAGGTCTACGCTCAGATATCACACACAGTAAAGTGCCACAAGTGTGGGATTCAGGGTCAGGTCATCAGGTCGTTCAGACACTTAACAGCACCAGCACCATGTCGGTTAGGGGACGTTTGTATCCTCCTGATTAGTCGCTTAAAAATATCAACCCTCTAATGTACAAAACTGTAACTGGGGTTAATGGTCATTGATCCACATTTTATATTTAAGAAAAAAATAAGCTCATGTGGGGGTCTTGTTATAAAAGCAGATTCTCTGCCCTGTCCCCAAAGATTCTGTTTTAGAATTGGGGGTGGGGGATGGGCACTTGGAACCTGCCCTCTGAGAAGCACCCCCGCCTAAATAGATCCCACTCTGAGAAACACCACCTGTGGCAGGTTGGGGTCTCAGAGGCGGACACTGGGATCAGGTTTGGGTGCAAGGGACTGATGCAGGAATTGCGCCCAGGAGAACCTGTCAAGAAAGAGCATGAACGAGCGTATTTCGCCGGGTGAAGTCCAGTTCCAGTCTGATGCTGCAGAGACGCCGGGGTATGCATTCCTGCAGGACCAAGGGATCGGGGCTTTCACATCCTTGCCCCACTGGGTCACTGGCTAAGGGCTGGCCCCCAGGGGAGGCAAATACCCAGGTGTCACCAGCTCTCTGCATTTTGGGTTGAAACAGCTCCACAGCCTGAGGGTGCCTGTCCCCGAGGGAGCACCTGTGTGGAGGAGGCCAGGTGAGATACACCACACATTGCAGCCTATCAAGTGGGTGAGGCGTAGGAGGCCAGGTTTAACGACACATTCAGTTCAAGATGCTCCCCTGCTGAAAAACCAGGGCCGGCCAACGTGAAACAGACATGGAAGCCTGAGGAGACTGGTGATGAGCGTGGGTGAATGAATAAGGAATCCCCAAGAGGAAAACGCTTCTGAACTTGCGCTTCGGTGATCTCACGGAGAGTCAAAGGCCTGCCACATGTGACACCGTGATTCCAAAAGAATATTTTCTATCTCGTTGGCATTAAATTTCTTTCTGACACTCTTGGTGGGGGAGGGGGGTTCAGCATGATGGAATAACCTTCCCTTTCACGGTCACTTTCCACCTGAAGCGTTCAGCTGGCTCGCTCCACCCAACTCAGCCCTTCTCCTTCTAGGAACTTTCGTATTTCTACATTTCTGGCTGTTCCACACATTCTTCCTGTCCCTGGGACTGGTCATAAACTCCTGGAGCATAAAGACCATGCCTGAACACCAACACATCCAGCACCTACAGGAAAGGGTCTGCGCAGACTCCGAGCCGCTAACACAGGTTTGCGGGTCATCTAACCTGTCCACAGCCCAAAGCTTTACTTTCCTAGTTCCGTGCAAGCAAACTTCTCCTTGTCTTCCATTCTATTGGATTCCTGGGGCTAATCAACCAAGAAATCCCTTAGGTGATTAATCCTAAATCCTTAGGTAATTAATCAACCAAGTATTTATTGAGCATCTAGTCTGTGCTCATCCCGACATTGGGAAGCTTCCAAAGTGTTACAAAATGCAATTCAAGCACTTGGGCTGTTCGACTGTTTGGGAAAAACAATGCTTTATGCATGTGAATCAAGAGAAAGGATGATATAACAATATAATGAAGTCTTATATTACCCAAGCTACTGCATGCAACCCAAACAGCAGAGAATGACTCAAAAGTTCATGGTGAAGTATGGACCTTAAAAGTAAAAGGCGTTAGAGGAGGTCTCATGCCATGTCAGCCCCCATCAGTCAGTAGTAGTGGCTGAGAGGATCATCTCAAAAAGTCTTGGCCCACATCTGAGCTGAGTCAGTGTCCAAAGTGACAGCAATGTCTGTCAGGGTAAGAAATGACAAGAGGTTGCACAGTGCAGCAGATTGTACACCTCTGCAAGCAATGCCCGCTTCTCGGGCAAGAATACGTTCGTAAAGGAGAGCTTTCGGAATGCAGCAACAGAAGGCAAGTCCAATGCCATTTCTTTTTAAATTACATTTCTAGGAGCAAACTGGCTTTTCCCAAAAGCAGCATTCACCTCACTCACAGAGCCCAGCTCCCTGCTTCTTTTCCTTTCCAAACAGATTTGCTGAATCAGATCTCCTCCTGCCGGGTACATATATCTAAATCTACCCTGGGTGGAGAGAACTTGCAGGAAAATAGGAAAGAAGCCAGGAAATTGATCTGAGTTCAAGGTCAGCGGAGAAATGCAGGTAGAGGAGTCCCATCGTTCATCAGGAAGACGATGAGACCAAAATGCTCTCTGAACATCGTGGGTAAAGGGGGTTTAGGGAACGAAGCATGTCATCCCAGGGCTTGGCTGTCTTCCGGTTGGGTGGACCCTTGGAAGATCAAGTAAGAAGGGTGATATGTGGGAAAAAAACACTGAAGTTGCCAACAAAGAAGAGTTGGGTTCTAGTGCTAGTTCTAGCACTTTCTTGTGTGAAGCCTTGGTCATTACTGAAGTCTGAGCCGCCTGCCTTGAAAGGCAGGAGCAGTGTCTGCTCTTTGGGGCTAACATCCGTTGCCCCTCTGTCTCGCGAGAGTGCCCTGAACATACTATATTCCGGGTCACCGCCCTCCCTCAGTGTCAGGCCTGTGATTGGAGGGAGACGGACCACCCCTACTTCCAGCACCAAGGAAAAGACTCTGAATGGGTTAAGCCCATTGTTTAACAATTGATTAAAAGCTGGGTACAAACAGAGGTATGTTGGTAAATGTTTAATGACTGGCTCTGTGAATAACCAAAGTGCTGATTTGTAGCAATTGATGGTTTCTGTGGCGCAAATGCTCCCATTGTGGCTGATTCGGAGCTACCCACAAGACGTCCCTGAACTTGGAGCTGGGACGAGATTCGCACCATGCGAGTGGCCCCAGCACACCACTGCCACAGTCCAGTAAAAGTAAAAGTCCCACCAGGTAAGCAGGGGCCAAAAGACTTCTCCGCTTGGCTTGGTTTCACGAGGGTGTGAAGCTTGGGACTAGCAGGACTGTTGGCTGCAGGGAGCCTCCCCAGATCTGGAGCTCGTGAACCTCCTCGAAGAAAGTACGAGGCACCTGGGTCATGTCACCAGAGTCTTGGATCACTTCACATCTAAAGCCATTTCTACCTACAAATTCACATTTTTTGCCCAAGCCATTTTGAACGAAGTTTTAAAACAAATGAAAAACAAACGAAAGCCAAGGATACACTACATATGTCACAGGGGTGACCTTGTAGCGGCCCTCTCCCTGACCCCTGGAGGAGCCTGGGCACATGCATGTGCAGGTACAGGTACATCCCACTAGTCCGAAGCCTCTTTGAATTTTCTGTCAGTTGAGGTTGGTGTCTCTTAACAATAACAGGATCTTCACCAATACACGAGGGCTTAGGCTGATGGATCCCCAAATCCCATTTTTCACACCCAAAGAGAGTATCTGTCAGATCAGGCGTTGTATCCGTTACCAACCGCCACAGTGATGCTGTAAATTAAAGGCCACACAACCTCTGTGCCGACAACAAGCTCTGATTCCCACAAGCCCAAGGGATTGTGCGGGTCTGAGTCGGGCTCGGCTGGTCTTGGGCGGGCTCCCTCACACGTCCGCGGTGACAGGCCTCGGCCCCATCTAAGGAACGTCTCCACTGAGATGCGTGGGGTGCGTCCAGTCTGTCTCCTGTGCCTCTCATCATGCATCATGAACACATACGTTCATGAGGCCGCAGGAAAAGGTAAAGGGTAACAAGTCCAATTGCGCAAGTGGTATTCAAGCCTCTGTGGGCACCACAGTCGCTGACATCCCATTGGCCAAAGCAAGTCAGGTGGGAGACTCCAGACTGAGAGTGGGAGAGCGTGACAAAGTCACATGGCAAACGGTGGGGGCGGAGAGCTGGGCCCTGTTGCAATCACCCAACCACTTGGATTGTAACAACCTGTAATTAGAAAGGCAGGGACAGGACCCGTAGATACAGTCACATGACCCACCAGACGCCCTTCTCCAGCTCTCCGCCAGCCTCGAACACGGAGAGGAGGAGAGGCTACATTAGTGTTTAAAGTGAGCCCGCTGCGCAGCCGATGTTTCCCAAGCCCGCCCGGCTCTGTTCAGAATAAAGACCTGGGCAGTAGTAGGTCCTGCTCAGATGCCTCAGACCATCTGCCAACAAAAACAGAAAAAAAAATTAATTATGAATGGTGTCTTCCCATGCTAATCATTTATTGTAAAGCATTTCTCCAGCTTGTTTCTAATAGCTGTTGCCTAAGGGTGCACGCTGTATAAATTGTCTGATTACAGGGTACCCAGCGCTTCTTAATAGGCCTCAGCTGATTCGGAGAAGGGACAGGAATTAAAGAGGCCATTTCCCTTTAGGTATGCAAATACCTCCCAGAACAAAAGACAAAGATATGATAGAGCATGATGAAACACACCCTCTTTTCTTTTTACCTTAAATTATGTACCAGGCGAGGAGCAAGCTTCATTGCACGTGTCAGCGGAGATGTGAGTGGCCCAGTAATTGAAACAATGCCAGTGCCAGGAAAGCACGCTGGTGCCGAGCTGCACGGGCTCCCGGGATGCCCCGCAGTCAGCAGTGCTGTGTGCTTGGCTCTCGGGGTAAGGGGTCACTGCCGACTTCGGGGTAATTAGACTCAGCCTCGCTGAGCTCAATTTGTTTGTATCACATTGGTCCTCTCCTTTCCGAAGCCAGAGTTTCCATGTCAACATCTGGCAGGGCGGGCAGCTGGACAGGCAGGCCAAATGTGTTTGAACAACAGTAAACAACGTAGAAGCACACAGAGTCATTTCTTCTTGGGCACACGCAGATTCGCACGCACGCGCTGAGCTCACGGACAAAGACACACCCATGGACGCAGAACGCTCTGTGCCTATGAATATGTAAATACTTCTTGGTCTTTGAAGGAGTTTTACTTTTGTGGGGAACGGGGACCTCACAAGTCTCTCCTCTCGACCAGCGTGCAGGACATGAAAACAGTTAGGAGGCTGCTGGAGAGCTGACCCGGAGACGCTGTGATCAGAGAATCACTCTGGGGTCCCAGGACCTCGGTTCTAGTTTTGACTTCATCTTGGACCAGAAGGCCAAAGGCCAGCTCATTCTCCAGAGTCTCTCTGTCCTCTAGTAAATTAACAGGGTTGGGCCAGCTGGTCTAACTGTGCCAACCACGTGTTGCAAAGGGCAACGAGCCACTGCATCTAAATAAGGTTTTTTTTTTAGATCACTTCTGAATCTTTTGAATTTGACCTGCTAGAATTCCTGATACAATCCCTATTATAGAATATTTGCAACTCAGGTTGACCACATACTTACTTGCCCACTGGCGACCTCATTTGACCCCATGAGAGATGCAGAAGGCGCAAAAGTATGACCAACCTCCAAGCAAGAAAAGGGGAGCCCCAGCAAGTGAAGTGCCCTCCCCAGGGTCAGACAAGAACATGGAAGATTCAGGATTTGAACTTGGGTCACTGAATTCAAACTCTTGCATTTTTAGTCTAATAATAACAGCTCATGCTTTACTGAGTTTTAACGTGTGCCTGGCTCTGCTGTAAACGCATTTCACGAACTGACTCATATTCCTCCTCCTAACAACTCCGTGAAGTAGGAACGACTTTTATTATCATCACTTGATAGGAGAAAATGGAGGCTCAGAGAGGTTAATGAGCTTGCCCAAGGTCACCCAGCTAGAAAGGCAAAGCTAGAGGGTAAACCTCTGGTGAGCCCCAAGCATCTCTGCACTAAGAAAAAAATACGCACACATACACACCCTACCTATTCTGTGTCTCTGGAGCCGCCTGACTAATTCACTCCCCTACCCTTACACAGGGATCTCTTAGCATAAAGTCTTAAACAAATTCCTTGCACTTGAGTCCTGGTCTCAGCATCTGCCTCCGGGGTAACCTAAATGAGACAGAGCATCTCACTGAGAAAGGATGTGTGACTCTGGGTGGGAGGCACCTTATGGGCAAAACTGAAAAAGTCATAACTGAGCACTTCTACACACTTGCCCTGCGTCGCTCGGCCATGCATGCAGCGTATCGGTCAGTCCTTACCGGGACTCGGCACAGGCAGGGGCAGGGCCGCCACCCCATTTACAGGTGAGAAGGGCGACACAAAGAGGCTAACACGGATTTGACTGAGCAATGGCCGGTTCCAGAGCTTGCACCCTAAACCGCTCTTCCCCCATGTCCAACATTCACTCCTCTGGCGAGGAACACTGGAACGTCCCTCCCACTGGTGGCGCAGCCCAGGCTCCTGGAGGTCCAAGTTCCCAAAGAATGGCCAGGAGTAATGGATGGGACACTGGATGTCGCCTCCTGTCGGCTTTCCCTGCCATGGGCTCACTTGTCGGCTGCTGGGGGCAAAAGGTCCCAATTCTAAAGAAAGTTCAACTTTGAAGGAAAAGAGAGTAGAGAGTGGAAGGGAGAGAAGAGAGGGGTGCAGCGGGGGGGGGGGGGGGGGGGGG